>QZGG01001410.1:0-66238 GCA_006409495.1 Sedum album | reverse complement strand
TTTGATTCATTTGGTTGTAGACCAAATAAGGCCATGAGTGCGTAATAGTTGTCTCGTCCCTTTTTATCCGGTATCTGATATGCACTTGCCATCTTCTCATCGTCTACATCCACAGAAGATGTCATTTGTCAGTTAAATTGACTTCAGTCTCAACAAAGTAAAACAAGAGGAAATGAGCTAGTCTCTTACCCATGTACAGCTTCGCATTGATATCCAGCTTCCGAAGCCTATCGAGAACGGAAACAAGTTTCTCATGAATATTCTCTAACTTTTGTTGGTCTTGAATTACGTATCTAAAATTTTAAAAAAACAAGTTGATCATAAAAACAGTAAGAAAGGAAGTTAAACACATATGTTCCAAATAAAGACAAGGCTTACCCATTTTGTGGAAGTTTATGGCACTCGGATGAACAAGCTAAGACGCCTCGCGTGACCCAGTAGATCGAAAGAATCATAAGATTGTCAAAATCATTCTTCAGACTTTGTGTAATAAATTCATAAACATCTTTTAAAAAAAGATGAGCCACTGAAATCACTTCTAACATGGCTTTGATGAGACTGTCAAGTGAATCCATAGATTCCCAGCCGTCACTTGGCGTTCTTATCATCGAAGAAGAAAGTAACGAAATGTATAAGTAAAATTCAGGATAATAATCAGAATCTTCCTTTCCCAGGTTCTGCCTTAACGAGATAAACAGCCCTTCAACCCTTTTTAGAGTGTTTGTCAAATCTTCTTTAAAAGACTCTGCACAAATGAATTTCAAAGCAAGAAGCCAAACACCATGTGTCACAGCAAATGCTGCTAAAGTTCCCACAAGTATAAAATTCATGGTGTAACTCTCTCGCCGTAATATTCTTGGCAACGATATTGCAAATGTATGTGCATCCATTTTCATAGAATTCGGGTTTTCAATCTGAACAACAAGAATGACATTTAGAATACTATGCTATTTATAAAAGGTTTCATCTCTGCTGCATCCATGAATAAGATATCTCTTTTTACCTCCTTCAGAATGAAGCCAATATCTTTAAAGTCGGTACTCGAGAAGTCAAATTCTTCAACTGTATTTTCCGCTACTCTTTCGTCAGATATACTAGGAACTTCCTGTTGGAAATTAAACAAAGTTTACACATCAGGTGATCAATTAGTAATGTCAAGTATTATGATCCATAGAATACCAATTTCCGGCCATCGAATCTGGTTGCAGTGACATTCTTAAGAATGTATGAAGTATACGGATAAATACGATGGGATATGTGAGCTTCCAAAGTATATCTGCCAACTGATCCTTTGATGGCCTCTAACAATGATTTTTCTTCATCAAAAACTCCATTTGACATTTTTGTTTCAGCTTCAAAGAAGCACAAGGATAAACAACTCACTTGCCAAAATGAAACATTATAAAGACAGCCAGCTGGAATTTACTTTATTCATCTTAAAAGCAAGGGATCATTATTTGGAATAAAACAAAGTTACATAAGAATAAAGATACATGACAATTGACATTATCAAATAAAATGCTATAGAAGTGGGGGTAAGTATTCTGTAAATTTCTGAAATTCTGACCCAAATTTTTTCTAATCTCAATTTTTATTTCGTTTTTCGACCCGATATTTATCAATTTAACGATTTTCCCTAACCATAACTCGAACGTTAAATCGATAAAAATTATTTAATTTATACAAAATAAATGTTTTTAGAAGTATCTAGGAAAGGTGAATATTAAAATATGTTAGACTATCGTGTGATATTATGTTATTATAGTTTTCAAAAAAGTGTTTGATTGCAGGTCGTCCTTCAATTTTGTTAATAAATTGGTATGTCATTTATAATAACCTTATAGAGTTTATATCTATTAAAGTATTTTATGGGTGGTTCGAGACAATTAACCCTATTTTAAAAAGGTATGATAAAGATTGATTTGTTTAGTAACTTAAAGAATTAATAAAAATTATTGAAGATAATCTAAATATCAATTAATAAAATCAAATACAGTCTTAATATTATGAAATTATCCTTATATAGAAAAGATACCAATAAAAATCAATTAATCTTAATCGTTAAATGTTTTAATTGGGAGGTTAAGATCACAGTGTCAGAGCCAGAAATTTATTTGAACGGGCCAATAATTTTTTTAGTTAAGTATGATGTTATTATATGGTTGAATATTATGAAATATTTTTTAAATGATAAGACAAAATCATGTATCTAGTTTTTTTGAATTTAAATGTTTATGATTGAATTAGGTTATTAATTAAATTTAAAATTAATATGCAAAATCGCATGCTGATCGAGATTTGAAAATGATTTTTCTTTGACGTAATATTACTTTTAATTTTAATAAATAGGTTTTATGCTGACTGACATAAAATTGTTTGTGTTGTATTTGTTAGTGATGAAATTATAAACCTTGTTGATTTTTATGTTTGCCTTAATGATACTAAGATTAAGAAAAAATTGTGCGTACGATATCTATCCTATATATAAAAAGTTATTTTTTAAGCCACAATTCATCTCTCCAAAATGCCCCTATATTTATAAATAATTACCTTAAAAATATTTCCTTCATTTCATTTAATTATTGTATGCTTTATCCAAATATATAATACATATGTGCACATATATATACAGAAGAATCTGTTTCTGTATCATTCTCATTCGTAACACTGCACACATCCTTTGTCCATAAATGTCAGTTATGAAGTTTGGTAAGGCACCTAATTATTTTCTATATTTTTAATGATAAATGTCTTGTAGGCACCGATATAAATGAAAAATGAAAAGAGTTGTGAAAGTTCGGTATTGGTCAGGAAGATTTAAAACATATGAAAAATGAATGTGGCAAGAAAATAAATGAAGAAAGAAAAGAGTCGTGAGAGATTAATTGATTAAAAATAATTTGATTGATAATAAATGATGAATAAAGTTAAAAGTACGATAGTAAATGATGAAAGGGAAATTAATATGAAAGTAAAAGGAAAAATACAAATGTTCATTTATGAAAACGTAACTATATTTTAGGAACTGAAAAGAAAATGTTCACATTAATTAGAGAAGGAGGGAGTAGTCTATAACTTGGTGCTTTTTGCTGGTAATAAATGAGTAAGACAAAATATAGTTGGCAACGTGTAAAGAGTGTGGACTCCTATAAACAAGTTGTTGGAGTGAAGCTGATAGGAGTAATTGATGCTGAACGAAACGAAAGCGTTGCTGAGGAGTTGCTGAAGGAAACGCAGCGTCCAAGAACAAATAAGGAGAGTTAATGAGACGATGTCGTTTTGAGAAGGCGGTATGTCATGATCAACGGCGCAGGTTGAAAGTGAAGGAACGGCTGAGATTCGATCTGGAAAACCTGTCCTTATAAGCTGAGACTCGCGTTTAGGGCTCAGTACAATTGATGCGATTTGCGAGCGTTTCAAGAGTCCTATTTCAAGAATCGTTCGAAGTGAAGTCCGGCGAGTTTAGTCTGATTCATTGCTGTGTCGATTGTGGTGTATTGTAACGAGTTGAGGGTGTTCAGCTCGGGTTGGTGCATAAACTCAGCTTGTAATCTCCGGCCAGATTCCGGCCAGTTAGTGGATTCTTCGAGCAATGAGATTGCTCAACGTGGAGTAAAGGCCCTCTGGGTCATATAACCACGGTATAAGTGTTTGTGTCTTATTCATTTGATTTCTTGCATAATTAGGGTTCTTGATTGATTTTGAGTTCAATTGAAATCGGGAATTAGATAGGAATCACAGTCGATCTTTACAACAGTGGTATCAGAGCGGGATTTACTGATTCCTGTCTTTGATTTGGTGCTGCAAGTGGAACCATTTTACTGCTGCGTGTCTTTTCTTGTTTTGCAGGATTGGATGGCGCCTGGTAGAATGGAGATTGCACAGTTTGATGGAAAATCAGATTTCCATGTGTGGAAGCTTCGAATGGAGGCTGTGCTATCTCACCAAGAGGTGGATGCAGCACTTGAACCTGAAGCAAACTGGTCTGAGGAGGATAAGAAAAGAAAGCCCAAGATTTTGAAAGAAGCCAGAAATCTATTGATCCTTGGACTGAGTGATGCAGTTGTCAGCCAAATATGCACCTGTAAGTCTGCCCTGGAAATTTGGACAAGACTTGATGAGTTGTATTCTAACCAGGTAACATCTAACCTTGCTTTCATTAAAGCTTCTTGTTCTCATTAAAATGGACTCTGCTAAATCGGTGGATGATAATTTGGATGAGTTTTTGAAACTGAAATTGATGCTAGTTGGTACTCCTCATCAACTGATGATGTATCTGTTGTCATGATATTGCTGAATTCATTGCCTGAGAATTATGCTTGGTGAAAATGCTTTTCAGTATACTGGGAATGTGCCTTCTTATGACCTGTTATGCAATGCCTTAGACTTAAGCATTCTAAAAAAAAATGGGTCTAATTGTTTGTAAAGGGTAAGGGCAGTGGAAATAATACAAGAACTCTAACAAGAATGCTAACAAACCAAATCTGATAAAAAGAAGGATGGAAGGGGTGGGGAGACTAGGAAAGTGGTAAGACAGGTCACTTGAAAAAGAATTATTATAAATGGCAGAATAGAGATAAAAATTCCCAGGGAAATGAATCTAATGTTGCTATGACTCAAGAACAGGCAGGGAATGTCCCTGAAGTTCTGAGTATTTCTGATATAACAGAAAGTGAACAGTGGGTCTTGGACTCAGGGTGTTCCTTTCACATGTGTCCTGATAAGTCTTGGTTTCAAGACTTTCGCCCTGTGCACAATGAAAAAGTGTACATGGGTAATAACCAGCTTTGCCAAGTCTCTGGTATTGGTTCTGTTACTTTAAGGCTAAAGAACAGTAACCTAGTGACCCTGACTAAGGTCAGGTGTGTCCCTGGACTAAGGAGAAATCTGATCTCCTTGGGTGTGTTGGATGACTTAGGCTGTAAATGTGTTGTTTGTGAATGGTTCTCTGGATGTATATAAGGGTTCAAAGTTGATTCTGACTGGTAAGAAATTTGGTGGCCTGTATATTCTAGAAGGTGAATGCAGTGTTTCAGGTGAAGGAAATGTGTCAAATACATTGCCTGTTCAGACTGAGTCCATTAAGTGGCATTTGAGATTAGGGCACCCAGGGAATCTAGTACTGCTGCTTTAGAAAAGGCAGGACAGTTAGGTAAATCCAAAATAGAACCCATACCCTTCTGTGAACCTTGTGTGCAGGCTAAGCAGCATAGAACAAAATTTTCTATTAGCAAGTTTAGGTCAGCTGAGAATTAGGATATACTTATGGGGACCAGCCTTCAGTTGATACTCCAGGGGGAAACAGGTATTTTCTAAGTTTGATAGATGATCATTCCAGGATGTGTTGGGTATACTTGTTGAGAACCAAGGATGAAACTTTATCTAGATTTAAGGAGGAAAGTACTCTTGAATCAGACTTGATAAGGGCACTGGACTGACAATGAATGGAGTTTTGTAGTCAGGAGTTTGATGATCTTTGCAAAAATGCAGGATTCTGAGGCATATAACAGTTAAGCACACACCACAAAAAATGGTGTGGCTGAAAGGTTTAATAGGACTGTTTTAGAAAAGGTTAGGAGTTTGCTATTCACCTCTGGCCTGCCAAAATCCTTTTGGGTGATGCATTGTACACTGCTGTACATATTCACAATAGAATACCTTCTAGAATGTTAGAGTTTAAGAGTCCCCTAGAAATATGGTCTGGAAAATTACCCTCACTTGATCACTTGAAGATATTTGGGTGTGCAGCTTATGCCCATGTAAAGGAAGGTAAATTAGATACTAGGTCAGTAAGGTGTGTCTTCATTGGTTATCACCAGGATTTTGGTACTAAAGGATTCAGACTGTGGGTCAGAGATTCTCCTGGAGTAAAGGTAGTCATTAGTAGAGATGTAGTCTTCGATGAAGGAAACTTTCCTTGCAGGAAATCTGTACAGTCTGATCTGACCCTCCAGATCAGGTACAAATGTATTAGATTATGATATTAATACTGATGAACTTGTTGAGTGTGAAAATCAAGTAGAGATTCCAAATCAGGTGGAGGAAGCTGAATGAGGATAGACAGAGCAGGATGTGGAGCAATTTGACATACCTGTTCAGGATCAGTTTGCTGGATATCAGTTGGCAAGAGACAGGGAAAGAAGGCAAACAATACCAAAATATACTTCATATGCTGAACTGATTTTTACTGCTTTGGTTACTTGATCCCATCCTCCTGAGTCCTATCAGGAGGCTATGAAGTCTAAGGATAAAAGTCTCTAGATGAAAGCAATGAAGGAGGAAATGGAGTCCTTATGGGTAAACAAGACTTGGGTCTTAGTTGACAAGCCTGCTCATCAGAAGCTGATTGAGTGCAGATGGCTATTCAAATTAAAAGATGGACAGACAGCTCAAGATCCTCCTAGGTATAAGGCAAGGTTAGTTGCCAAAGGTTTTACACAAAGAGAAGGTATTGACTTTACTGAAATATTTTCACCGTGGTTAAGTTTAAAACATTAGGATGATGTTGGCTGCTGTAGCATATTTTAATTGGGAAGTAGAACAGCTTGATGTGAAAACTGCCTTCCTGCATGGTGATCTAGATGAAACTATATATATGAGGCAACCTGAAGGTTTTTGTGATCATAAGTTCCCTGATAAGGTTTGTCTGCTGAAAAAATCCTGTATGGTCTTAAATAAAGCCCTAGACAATGGTATAAGAAGTTTGATAATTTTGTCTTGAGCATAGGATTTCTGAGAAGTAAATATGATAGTTGTTTTTATTTCAAGTTTGTGAACTCTGTGTCAGTGTATCTTTTGATATATGTTGATGACATGTTATTAATTAGTGAGTCCATGACTGAAATTTCTCATCTTAAAGAAAAGCCCAGTTCTATGTTTGACATGAAGGACTTAGGACCTGCTAAAAAGATTTTGGGTGGCATGATCATAGAAAGGGATAGGAAAAGTAGTATTTTGAAAATTCATCAAAGGCCCTATTTGGAAAAGGTAGTGAGTAAGTTCTTGCAGGAAAGTGAGAAAATTGTTTAATTTGCTGGTCATTTTAATCTTAACAAAGGTCAGTGTCCAAAACTGAAGGTGAGAAATTGAGAATGGAAAGGTACCCTTATGCTAATGCTGTGGTTCCATTATGAAATCAATGATTAGCACTAGACCTGATTTAGGTTATGCTATTTCAGTTATTAGCAGATATATGGCTTAACCTGGTTATGAGCATTGGTTAGCTGTGAAATGGGTTTTATCTTATATCTCTGGTACTTTAGAGGTTGGACTGTGTATGGCAAGAAAACACCTTCACTTGATCTGACTGGTTTTGTAGATTCTGATTTTGCAGGGGATAGAGACACTAGGAAGTCTACCACTCATTTTCTTTACACTGGGAAGGAATTGCATATCCTAGAAGTCAGGTTTGCATTCTATAGTTACCCTTTCAACCACTGATCTGAGTATGTTGCGATTTGTAAAAGTGTGAAAGAGTGCATTTGGTTACAGGGAATTCTTAAAGAAGCTAGGTTGTTAGTTGTAATGGGACTGTGTTTACTGATAGTCAATCAGCTTATATTTGAGTAAAAACCCTGTGTACCATGATAGAATTAAGCACATAGATGTAAGGTTTCATTTTATTCGAGATAAGGTGGCTAAGGGGGTTATTAACCTGGTAAAAGTTCAGACCAGTGATAATCCTGCTGACATGGGAACCAAGGTAGTAACTCTGTCTAAGTTTAACATTGTTTACATTTGTTGGGTATTGGCTAGTCTGTGTTGCAGGAAGAGCGTTAATCTTGAGGGCTGAAGGATCCACATTTATACTGGCTGGATGAGTAAGGGAATTGGAGCTGTGATTGTTCTGATTCAGCTTCAGGTGGAGGATTGTTGGAGTGAAGCTGATAGGAGTAATTGATGCTGAACGAAACGACAGCGTTGCTGAGGAGTTGCTGAAGGAAACGCAGCGTCCAAGAACAAATAAGGAGAGTTAATGAGACGATGTCGTTTTGAGAAGGCGGTATGTCATGATCAACGGCGCAGGTTGAAAGTGAAGGAACGGCTGAGATTCGATCTGGAAAACCTGTCCTTATAAGCTGAGACTCGCGTTTAGGGCTCAGTACAATTGATGCGATTTGCGAGCGTTTCAAGAGTCCTATTTCAAGAATCGTTCGAAGTGAAGTCCGGCGAGTTTAGTCTGATTCATTGCTGTGTCGATTGTGGTGTATTGTAACGAGTTGAGGGTGTTCAGCTCGGGTTGGTGCATAAACTCAGCTTGTAATCTCCGGCCAGATTCCGGCCAGTTAGTGGATTCTTCGAGCACTGAGATTGCTCAACGTGGAGTAAAGGCCCTCTAGGTCATATAACCACGGTATAAGTGTTTGTGTCTTATTCATTTGATTTCTTGCATAATTACGGTTCTTGATTGATTTTGAGTTCAATTGAAATCGGGAATTAGATAGGAATCACAGTCGATCTTTACAACACAAGTCATAGTTGGTTGTCTTTTTCGGTCTTATGATGTTTCCCAGCTCCATCATCTCATTGCATTGCCTTCCATTTGATATAAAAAATGGCTAACCACATTGCTATTTTCCACAAACTCATTCATCTAGATAAAGCCATGAATAACCCTTTTGATCTTGTCCCAAGCCCCTCAGAATTTTGGAAATCAATCAGCAGTACTTTTGACGCATTCCACTGAACATAGAAAGGAGGTTCACATTCCTACATCTGAAATTAGCAACTTTGGTGCACTTGGCAAGCTTAAGATAAGCATGCATTAAGAGGCGAGGTGGTGGAGGCAGTAGGACACGCGGCGGCGGTGGTCGTGGAACTTCAGCAGCTTCATCCATTACTCCTAGCTCTGTCCTTTTAGTATCTAGCTTGGGGATTTCAATGCTTGTGATGAGCTTGTTCCTTCTGTAACATGTTGCCAAGCCAATTAGCCCACTCTTTAGCCATAAGATATATGTTCATAGTATTCTGTTAAATGATTCAAATTCAACTAATAATTTACAAATAACCACCATACTATTTAATTTTTCTAGATAAATATTTGAATTGAATCATTTCGGTGATTAAAATAAATAAATCAATTAATGGGGGTCATTAACTTAAATTTATTTTTAATTGAATGATAATTAACTCAAATTGACTAGTATTAAGGTGAAAATACTAAAATCCAATGGGTCAATTGAACCTCATTGTTATAACATAGCTCCGCCTCGGGTTGATATTGATAACCGGCAATCTTAATCATCCTTGTATTTTGCAAACTCAACCACCTATTATAATAAAAAATTAAATAAATATTGTTGAGTTTTTAAGCTAAATTAGTATATGATATTGCTGCTGAATTTGGTTGGAGCTTGGGGCTGTGTTTTGTGTGTTTGGCTTGGCTGGATATGGTCGTTATTGGCTGAAAAAGATGCTGAAAAGTTGGGCAGAACAGGCTGGAATAAAGGAGTTCAGGCGTGCTGCTGAAATTGATCAAAACGACAGCAGATGTCGTGTTTTGATACAAGGCATGATAGACCTTTTGTTGCATTAATGGGACGGTGTCGTTTTGAGCTGAAGGATATATTTGTTGAAGCGCAAGGTGCTGATGAAGCACGGTCGTTTTGGTAAAGGGGCAGCTGGGTATAAAAGCGACACACCATTTGGGTTTCTAGGGTTCACGGACGACGACGAATTTCAGAAATTGAGACGAGCGATTCTGGCGAGAGAGGTTCGAGAGTTCAATTGAGTGCAGTAAGGTGTCCATCGAATCAAACAGAGTGAGCAAGTTGGAATTGACTAAGTGGAGCCTTCCGTCTACAAGTAGCAGAGGTTTTCACAGGCTAGTGCAGATCGGATTCTGTGCTTGAAGTTCTTTCCGGTGCTATCTCCGACGAAGTCAGGTGACTTCTTTCCAGCATTCAGTTGTAGTGGCGTGATATTGTTCTTGGTATGCCAAGGACATAGTTCAGTTTTCAAGAACCTTGTATACCTATTTTTGCTTAGTGGATTTCTGTCTTGGCCTCAGCGGCCAAGACTCCGTGGTTTTCCTCCGGCGCTACGCCGGTTTCCACGTAAATATTGTGTCCAGTTTAGCTTCATTTCAGTTTTATGTTTTTGGCTGACTTTGCGGAAAGTTAAGAACTAAGCTAGTTTAGGTCTTCACATTCATATAGAATCAGTCTAGTTCTCTGAGTCTGATTAACAAATATCAACTGTCTGATAAATTAAAATCAACGGTTGAGAAGATGTATGTCTTACGAAATTTCATTAGCTCTCAAGATCCGAACTCATATAAATATTCACCCAAAAAAGAAATAACGAAACCGAGATTGTAATGAATGAATTTACATATCCATACTTTATCGACCTGGCATTTCATGAATAACTGAGCATCAAATTTTGAATGAGTAACTTAAAATTTATACGGGTCACTTGTCATTCAAATCTAAGTAATGATTCCCCAAGGATTTAAAAAGCGTAAAATATCAAGCACTATGTCAGAAAAAGGCCTAAGGGACATATTTTGAGCAAATCGCATAAGATATCTTATCTATCTAACATATTTGGTGAGTCACAAAACGAATCTTATACGACTATTGTGTAGCAACTACGCCATGTTAGTCGCATTCCGTATCTTATGCGACTAAATATAAAGCGACTTGCCAATATTTGTACTATATGGGTCAACCATCTTCTTAGTTTGGGCACACATTTTGCAATCATGTAACCTATCGGTTGCTACCAAGAGCCAACCATCTCAATTTTTCCTTTCTTGTATGTTACCGACGTGCCTTCCGCCTAGCCTCTCTTATGTCCATATTCACCAGGTACACACTTAGATTAGATTCCTTCACTCACCATTCCTTAGGGCTCAAAAGAGAAACTACTACTGTACTTCTTGTTTATGAGGGTTTTACTATTTTGATTGATACTATGAGAATCATTTTACCAGATGTTGATTTGCTTTTAATGAACCAAAATTTTATACTTTATTTAATGGGTAACAAGCATTGAGGAAGATTGATTCTTTTTCAGTGAGAGGAGCATGAAGAGCGTCGAATTCAAGACGATTGAAGAACAACATAGGGGAAGTTTGTGTTGCCTAGGAATGTTACTTGGGATAGGGCCAAGCCTTGCTTGAGATGTCGTAGATTCATTTTTGTGCACCTTGTGATAACTGTAATATTTGGAGCCTTCAAAATTTGATGTGTATTTTTTAAATTTGGCTTGAAACTTTGTACTTGCTTATTGGAAATGAAACATATTTAAGTTGTTTAATTGTTTACCCAATTTGAAATGAAAATTGAAGATACATTTTTAAGAAACAAATGATAATTATGGCACTAAAATGGAATCATATTTGACTTGTACTTATGCGACAACATTATGTTACGTCGCAAACAATGTAGGTTAAAAGCGACTAATGTAGTTTGATACGCGACGGATTTTATGCGACTTATCTTAAGCGACAATTGCGTGTCATATAAGTTTCAATGCGACTGATGTCATACTTACTCGACTTTTTAGGTTGTGTCGCATATGGGATATTTTTGATGTGGGTTCGGATCCTGTACAACGTACAACCAAATCCTATCAAAATTTGAAATTTAAAATTTAATTGTAAAACGACGTAGTTTTGATGTATAATAATTTAAAGCGATGCAATTTTACTAAATACCTAATTAAAAATTTCTGAACCTTTTTCAAAATGACGCAGTTTTAATGTTCAATAACACAAAACTATGTCACTTCATTTATGGTTGGAAAGTTTTATTGGCAGCACATAATCCTAATCCTTTTGGCGCAATGAAATCTAAAACATCAGAGAAGATGCTCTATGATAGTATAAAGCTAATATTTGAGTTAAAAAATCAACATATGAGTTACGATTGATTAAGCATATTTTATCAAATTACGCACTCTAAGGTTGTAATTAACCTTGTTTTAATGTACCTTTTGAATATTTTTAATTTAAAGTTTGTGTGACTTGTTTGAAGCTTTGTTTTTACTCAATTTCGATAACTATGCACATTGGTTGTTTCGTTAAAGGTTGATATGAACGCTGATGTGCTCTTAGTTCGATATTGAAAAAATAGATAAGTAGTTACAATATGATTATTTTGAGAAACACGCTGAGCAGACTGTATAAACTAGAAGACCAACGTTTAAAGAGCATACAAGGAATTGTATAATTAACCATGGTAGATTAGAGGACATGGCTTAGAGTTCTCCGTCGTGTTTTGCAGTATAGTGGACACGGTAGATGAATATAAACGGCTGTTAATGTGTTTACAAAGTGGGTTTTTGGCCATCCTTATTTACAGAGAATAATACTCAAGTACATCTCTATCATTAAATTACATTCGTAAGACCATATTTTAACCGTCCATCTCATCCATTAATTCATCAATTGGGTGACACGTATCTACCTTTTGAGTTAATGGATAACATTAAATGCAACTGGGCAAGCGGTTACCATGTGGTACCAAACTGATAAAGTAGTGGATGAGATAGACGGTTGAGATGTGGCCTTACAAATGTAAATTAAGACTGTCGATCCCTCTATTTACAGATGCACATATATTTGTCAAAGCTTGTGATGAATGTTAGAGGCCAGATAATATTTCACGTCGTCAAGAGATGCCTGAACAACCTATTTAGGGATCAAAATATTTGATGTTTGGGGTATAGATTTTATGGGTCCATTTTCCATTATCTACGAAATATGTGAGGCAGTCGATTATCTATCTAAGTGGGTACGTGGAAGCAGTTACTTTTTCTACTTATGATGTTAAGGGGGTTGCAAAGTTCTACAAAAGACAATATTTCCTAAGTTTTGGGTATCTGGAACAGTAATCAGTGATGGTGGTTCGCATTTTAAAGGGAAACAATTTGAAGCTCTTCTTTAGAAATATGAAGTCTATCCCAAGATAGTGACACTTCATCCTCCACAAACCAGCAGACAAGTAGAAGTTTCGAACAGAGAAATTAAGTTTATTTTGAAGAAAACTATTAGTAACTCGCACAAGGATTGGGCATACAAGTTGGATGAAGCTCTTTGGGCTTATCGCACTACAAATAAAACTCAAATTGATATATCTTCATATAGGCTGATCGCCTCGTCCAAGGAGGCTTGTTGTTTTTGTATTCTTGCAGGCTTTCCTTCCTCGCTGTTGCCCTCTGACGTTGGGCTAGTTCGAGTCATTATACTTGGAGTTGATCATGTGAGTAGAAGGACGTGTTCCGTGCTTTAAATAGACACATGCTTGTTAATGATTGAGTGAAAGACTTCCGCTGTGACTGATAGAGCACTGTTGTATGCTGTTTAAGTCCTTTGCACTGCTTAGATTCTAACATATTTTAGTATAAGATTACGCTTTTGGTGTAGTTTTATATCTCAGGTTTAAAAGAAGAGTTAGAACAAAAGTGTAACAAGAAGGCTGAATCTCGGAACAAAAGACAACAAAGTGACAAAGAGCCAAAGACCAACGAGCGCGCGAGCAGTATGGCGCGCGAGTATGGGTCGCGCACAGCAGAGCAGAACGATGACGTCAGCAATCAGCGAAATATCCGGAGCGATGACGTCACCACGCGCAAAGAATATTTCTAAGTCGGTTTTTGGAGATCAAGATATTCCCAAAGCTGATTTTTAGAGATAAAGGTGATTTCCTACAGATTTTCTTGCCTAATAATTCGTGGAAACCCTAGGAGGCAAGAGTATAAATACAAAGCTTCATGGAAATCATACACATGCTGCGCAGAGGGGAAAAAGCGGCTCAGAGCAGAATTCAGACCTAGCCGTGTGCGCAAGCTGCCGACGCGAGCCAGACGACGCGTCACTCAGATTTGCTTTGTTACTTTAGTTGTTCAATATTTATTCTTGAGATGTATACATTCAGTATGAGTAGCTAACTTACTGAATTCGGTTTGGATTCAGATCAATGAATGACATGTTTTGAGGTTTTGTTCTTAATTGCATGATAAGTTTAGTATTATTATTCCAAGCTCAAATTGCATGATAATTAGATTAGACAATTAAGCGAAGCCTTGCACCGCATACTTAAAATGATTTAAGTTGGATAGAATAGATAAATTTAAGCTTAAAATGATTGTACTAACTGTAACCACTATCAAAAAATGTCACTTTTTTATTGAATATGGTTTATGATTTGGTGTGACTTGATTCATGAATTTTAAATATAATATCATGATTCAATTTTGGACACTACATGATTCACGAGGTTTGAAATATTAAATTATAAATCATCTCATTGATCATGATTTGTGAAACATATAGAATAACTTGATGAACCATAGGGTAAATTTCAGAAAACCATCCGAATAATAGACATAATTTCAGAAAATTATCCTTACAATAGCATAATTACAGAAAATCACCCCTATAATACGTATTTATAGAAAACCATCTTTATAAATTGCGCCGTTGGCAATTCACCACCTCGTTACTATTCCATTACAAGAATCGTTAAATGCGGTGATTACACACACATGCTAAATTTCAGAAAAGCACCTATATAATATTCACAGTATAGAAAATCAACTATATAATACCCATATTTATAGAAAGTCACCTATATAAAAATATAGGGTTAATTACAGATGACTTCATGTATAACCGGTCATATTCCACTGTATCACCTTTATATTGTAATACTGCAATCGATGAGCTGTATAACGTTTGCCGTTACTAAACAACCACTTATCACACTGTTCCATCAAAAATTTAGATAAATATATTAACTTTTTAATAATAATAATTTTTTATTACAATACTCCACCAATTCACCACCTCTCTTCTGTTACCATTTAACCACCTCTCCATTATCAGAGGTGGTTCTTTGATAACAACGATAATTATAAAGGTGGTCGAATGCAATATACAATATAAAGGTAGTACAGTGAAGTATGACCTATTATGCAGGTGGTCATCCATAGTTAACCCAAAATATATTGATTTAAATTCGTTGCATTTACATGTTATTTAAGCAAAATTTCATAAATCATATAATGTGAATATTTTTTCACGAAATAATACATTATGCTTCATGAAATATAGTATACTATTTCATACTATTTCATGAAACCATACAATATGAATATTTTACCTTTATTAAATAAAACAACAAGTTTCATGAACATAGTACAGCATTTTATGAACTAATAATCCCTGAAACAATATGACATGATTATTTTTCATCATTGAAACAAATTCCTTATCATTATTTCAACAATTAAATATATTTTTTCAAAAATTAAGAGACGAATAACACTTTGTTTTATGAACCATAATTATTATTAATTTGAATCATTTAATGTGAATATTTTTTCATGAAATAAACATATCATTAATAAATAAAAATTAAGGTTAATGAAACATATTACACCATTTTATGAACTAACAATTCATGCAACAATACGATAACTTTATCATTTATATAAAATATTTTGCTTTTTATTTGATTTTATGTAAGTAACTATTAGAGAGGTGATATGTTTCATGTATGTTAAAAAGGGATCAGTCTTATAAGTGGAATGCACAAATGCCTAATTTAGGTTTAGAGTGAGGTTAGAATGAAGGGGTAATTTATTATCAATGTTTAATGATTATCGACTACACGGTTCAAATATAAATAATTTTCTCGTTTTATCTTATGAAATATGATTTATTATATCACTAATTTTAAACTCTAATTGTTTTACTATATTGATCTTAAAGATCGACTTTGAGCTATTATAAAACAGCTTCTCACCACACCCACAACTACAAATATGCTTCCTTTAGGTTTCGTATCTAGCATGAATTATAAATTAATAAACGTATACTGCCTTTCTAATCAAAGATAGCCACAATCGTAGCCTCAACCTCATTCCCTAGTGTGACCTATATATTCAGATGTTGGTTTTTGATAATTGGGATATTATAATAGAGTCATTTTGTAACTATTTGTTAAAATGGTGGTTTTTTGGAAAACAAGACATTATAATGGTGGTTTTTTTATATTGTCCGAATTAAAGTTACATACTCACGCGTCGTATGGCACGTGTTTTACAATTTCTAACTGAGTTGTGAAAATGGTGGTTTTTTGAAAACGACGCTATTGTAATATACCCAATTCGTAATTAGTTGTTAAAATAATGGTTTTCTGCAAAACAGGGTATTATAATAGCGGTTTATTGCAATTACCCTAATTTTTTATTACAAAAGGTTAGTTACATATTAAATTTTTACAAAAAAGTTTTTATTTAATTCAATCCCAAAATCAAGGTAACAAATCACGATAGTTCATCAATTTCAATCTTGTAACACTAATCAATTGTGTAGTGATTCGTACATGACTTATCTGTATGGCTCAAACACTAATAAAGTACGGTTCATGCAGCGTTAGTAGTTAATTTATGAACCGTACTTTACTTTGTGTTTTTGCAAGAATTAGTCCGCATGTAATGTTCTTTCATTTAAACATGCTACGCATACTGCAATTGAATTGATTGTTAGAGTATGGTTCAAAAACTAACGAACCATTATTTATGAACCATATCTAGATTTTTTATGAACAATACATGTTTTGTTCATTATCTTATAACAAACTAGTTGGATTGCAATTGTAATTTGGGTAGGGGTATTTGCAGAAAACCATTATTATAATGTCTGTTTTGCAGAAAACAACATTTTAACGACTAATTATGAAATGAGTATATAATAATAGCACCTTTATCAAAAAACCACACTTTCACAACTCCGTTTAGAAATTATAAAACACGCGCCACCGGCGCGTTGGTTTATAACTTAATTTTAGAAAATTTAAAAAACACAATTATAATGTGTTTTTTGTACATTTTAACAAAATAATGAATGACTCTATTATAAATATCTCCATTTAAAAAACCACCATCTGAATATATAGGCAACACTAAGGGAATGAGGTTGAGGGAATAGGTAAATCATATTTCATAAGAATAAAAAAAAATTATTTTATATTTGAACTGTGTAGTCGATAACATTAAACGTTGATAATAACTTTCAACATGGGTTTTCTTTGGCATTATCTAACATTTTTTCTTCATTGGCATCCATCAGATTAATTGAGCATCATGTGGCTAGTAGACACTTATAATAAGTTAAATTATCATACGAAGCCTCTGATCTATCATGTATAGTGAAGTTGGTAGTATTCTGACAATTAGATGTTAAAGGTGGTTTTCCGTAAAAACATTCGTAATTAGTTAAATATAAATAATATTTTACTGTCACGCGTACACGCACTTAATGGAAGTTTTAACAGAGCAGTGTCAATGGTGGTTTTTTGATAACGGAGGTATTATAATAGAGGCATTTCGTAATTAGTTGTTAAAATGGTGGGTTACTGCAAAATGAGGAATTATAATAGTGATTTTCTGTAATTACTTTAATTTGGTGACACACGGTCAATTGAATTGCTTATTTTGTTTTAGGGGTAATTGCAGTAACACGATTATAATATCCGTTTTGCAGTAAACCCATTTAACAACTAATTACGAAATGAGTATATTATAATAGCTCCGTTTCAAAAAACCAACATTGAAATATTCCGTTAAAACTTTCGTTAAGTGCGTGTACAGTGGAAATTAAATATTATTTTATAATTTAAATTAATTACCGAAAAATCACTATTATAATCACAGTTTTTACGAAAAACCACCATTTTAGTAAAATATTATCAGAATACTACCAACTGCACTGTTCATGCTAGATCAGAGGCTATATGATAATTTTACTCGTTAATAAGTATCTACTAGCTACATTATGCTTCAAATTTAATCTCGATGAAAGTCAATGAAGAAATAAATATTAGAAAAGATAAAAAAAACTTTGTTTGAGAGTTTTTATCAATGTTTAATGATTATCGACTGCACGATTCAAATATAAATAATTTTCTCATTTTAATCTATGAAATATGAATTTAATTTATCACTATTTTAAACTCTAATTGTTTTTTTCTATATTGAATTTAAGATCGACTCTGAGCTAAAATATAATAGTTCTACCAACCCGCAACTGCAAATATGTTTCCATTAGGGAAGGGATCAGGTAAAGTGGCAGTTTTCATATAAAATATAAAATCATTCTAACCTTCAATTGATTTATATCGGACGGTTTAAAATACACAATCAAATTGTTACCAAAATAAAATAAAAAGGCAAATTTTTAAAGTGACGTAAAATAATGGGTAAATTCCAGAAAACCACCCCTATAATAGGGGTAATTACAGAAAATTAAATCACCCATATAATACGTATTTACAGAAAACCACCTCTATAAATAGCTCCGTTAGCATTTCACCACCTCCCGTTACTATTCCGTTAGATAATTATTAAAAAACTAAACAATTATAATAATTTAAAAAAAATTAAAAAATAAATAAAATATTTCAGTATATTTAATTCAAATTCACAGTATTTAATTTAAGAATCATTTATATATATTTAATAAGAAAAAATTTATAGAAAATTGAAGGGTTCATTTAAGAATCATTTAATTTAAGAATCATTTATGCAACATAATATAGGATCTATTCAAACATGTAATCGCTATCAAGAAAAAACATGTAATCCCTATCAAGAAAAAACATGTAATCCCTATCAAAGAACATGTAATCGTATATTAATTATTTTAGTATTATATACTCTATTGACTTTTAATTTTAATCCCTAAACCCTAAAATTATATTTCATGAAATATATTACATTATTTCATGAATTAATGATATTAAATATTATTTCAGGATATAACAAATTTAAAGTCCATGAACCATAATACACTATTTCATGAACCAAAATATAATATTATATGATTTATGAAATAATACACTAATTTGATGAAACATAATATAATTTCATAAACCTTTTGATTTGAATATTTTAATTTAAGAAATAACACATTAATTACATCATTTCATGAACTAATGATGAATATATTTTAATATTAATAACTTCATAAGTATAATATTTGATTTTTTTTAACTATAATGTTATTATTTAAATTAAAAGTATAATATTTGAAGGTTTTCAATTTTTTATAAATTTCTTCTTATTAAATATACATAATGATCTTAAAGATCGACTTTGAGCTATTATAAAACAGCTTCTCACCACACCCACAACTACAAATATGCTTCCTTTAGGTTTCGTATCTAGCATGAATTATAAATTAATAAACGTATACTGCCTTTCTAATCAAAGATAGCCACAATCGTAGCCTCAACCTCATTCCCTAGTGTGACCTATATATTCAGATGTTGGTTTTTGATAATTGGGATATTATAATAGAGTCATTTTGTAACTATTTGTTAAAATGGTGGTTTTTTGGAAAACAAGACATTATAATGGTGGTTTTTTTATATTGTCCGAATTAAAGTTACATACTCACGCGTCGTATGGCACGTGTTTTACAATTTCTAACTGAGTTGTGAAAATGGTGGTTTTTTGAAAACGACGCTATTGTAATATACCCAATTCGTAATTAGTTGTTAAAATAATGGTTTTCTGCAAAAGGGTATTATAATAGCGGTTTATTGCAATTACCCTAATTTTTATTACAAAAGGTTAGTTACATATTAAATTTTTACAAAAAAGTTTTTATTTAATTCAATCCCAAAATCAAGGTAACAAATCACGATAGTTCATCAATTTCAATCTTGTAACACTAATCAATTGTGTAGTGATTCGTACATGACTTATCTGTATGGCTCAAACACTAATAAAGTACGGTTCATGCAGCGTTAGTAGTTAATTTATGAACCGTACTTTACTTTGTGTTTTTGCAAGAATTAGTCCGCATGTAATGTTCTTTCATTTAAACATGCTACGCATACTGCAATTGAATTGATTGTTAGAGTATGGTTCAAAAACTAACGAACCATTATTTATGAACCATATCTAGATTTTTTATGAACAATACATTGTTTTGTTCATTATCTTATAACAAACGTAGTTGGATTGCAATTGTAATTTGGGTAGGGTTATTTGCAGAAAACCATTATTATAATGTCCTGTTTTGCAGAAAACCACCATTTTAACGACTAATTATGAAATGAGTATATTATAATAGCACCGTTATCAAAAAACCACCACTTTCACAACTCCGTTAGAAATTATAAAACACGCACCACCCGGCGCGTGGGTTCATAACTTTATTTTAGAAAATTTCAAAAAACCACCATTATAATGTGTTTTTTGTAACCATTTTAACAAATAACTACGAAATGACTCTATTATAATATCTCCATTATAAAAAACCACCATCTGAATATATAGGCAACGCTAGGGAATGAGGTTGAGGGAATAGGTAAATCATATTTCATAAGGATAAAACAAAAAAATATATTTATATTTGAACTGTGCAGTCGATAACCATTAAACGTTGATAATAAACTTTCAACATGGGTTTTCTTTGGCATTATCTAACATTATTTTCTTCATTGGCATCCATCAAGATTAATTGAAGCATCATGTGGCTAGTAGACACTTGTCAATAAGTTAAATTATCATACAAGCCTCTGATCTATCATGTACAGTGAAGTTGGTAGTATTCTGACAATTAGATGTTAAAATGGTGGTTTTTCCATAAAACAATTCGGTAATTAGTTAAAATATAAAATAATATTTTATTGTCACGCGTACATGCACTTAATGGAAGTTTTAACAGAGCAGTGTCAATGGTAGTTTTTTGATAACGAATGTATTATAATAGAGGCATTTCGTAATTAGTTGTTAAAATGGTGGGTTACTGCAAAATGAGGAATTATAATAGAGATTTTCTGTAATTAACTTTAATTTGGTGACACACGGTCAATTGAATTGCTTATTTTGTTTAGGGGTAATTGCAGTAAACCACCATTATAATATCCTGTTTTCCAGTAAACCACCATTTTAACAACTAATTACGAAATGAGTATATTATAATAGCTCCGTTATCAAAAAACCACCATTGAAACTATTCCGTTAAAACTTTCGTTAAGTGCGTGTACACGTGGAAATTAAATATTATTTTATATTTAAATTAATTACCGAAAATCACTATTATAATCACAGTTTTACGAAAAACCACCATTTTAGTAAAATATTATCAGAATACTACCAACTGCACTGTTCATGCTAGATCAGAGGCTCATATGATAATTTTACTCGTTAATAAGTATCTACTAGCTACATTATGCTTCAATTTAATCTCGATGAAAGTCAATGAAGAAAATAATATTAGAAAATAAAAAAAAACTCTTGTTTGAGAGTTTATTATCAATGTTTAATGATTATCGACTGCACGATTCAAATATAAATAATTTTCTCATTTTATCTTATGAAATATGATTTATTATATCACTACTTTTAAACTCTAATTGTTTTTCTATATTGATCTTAAAGATCGACTCTGAGCTAAAATATAATAGCTTCTCACCACACCCGCAACTGCAAATATGTTTCCATTAGGGAAGGGATCAGGTAAAGTGGCAGTTTTCATATAAAATATAAAATCATTCTAACCTTCAATTGATTTATATCGGACGGTTTAAAATACACAATCAAATTGTTACCAAAATAAAATAAAAAGGCAAATTTTTAAAGTGACGTAAAATAATGGGTAAATTCCAGAAAACCACCCCTATAATAGGGGTAATTACAGAAAATTAAATCACCCATATAATACGTATTTACAGAAAACCACCTCTATAAATAGCTCCGTTAGCATTTCACCACCTCCCGTTACTATTCCGTTAGATAAATTATTAAAAAAACTAAACAAATTATAATAATTTAAAAAAAAAATTAAAAAAATAAAATAAAATATATTTCAGTATATTTAATTCAAATTCACAGTATTTAATTTAAGAATCATTTATATATATTTAATAAGAAAAAATTTATAGAAAATTGAAGGGTTCATTTAAGAATCATTTAATTTAAGAATCATTTATGCAACATAATATAGGATCTATTCAAACATGTAATCGCTATCAAGAAAAAACATGTAATCCCTATCAAGAAAAAACATGTAATCCCTATCAAAGAACATGTAATCGTATATTAATTATTTTAGTATTATATACTCTATTGACTTTTAATTTTAATCCCTAAACCCTAAAATTATATTTCATGAAATATATTACATTATTTCATGAATTAATGATATTAAATATTATTTCAGGATATAACAAATTTAAAGTCCATGAACCATAATACACTATTTCATGAACCAAAATATAATATTATATGATTTATGAAATAATACACTAATTTGATGAAACATAATATAATTTCATAAACCTTTTGATTTGAATATTTTAATTTAAGAAATAACACATTAATTACATCATTTCATGAACTAATGATGAATATATTTTAATATTAATAACTTCATAAGTATAATATTTGATTTTTTTTAACTATAATGTTATTATTTAAATTAAAAGTATAATATTTGAAGGTTTTCAATTTTTTATAAATTTCTTCTTATTAAATATACATAATGATTCTTAATTAAATACTGTGAATTTTAATTAAATATACTGAAATTTAATTTAATTTATTTTATTTTTTAAAAATAAATTTATTTAAATTTATTATAATATGTTTAGTTTTTAATAATTTATCTAACGGAATAGTAACGAGGTGGTGAAATGCTAACGGAGCTATTTATAGAGGTGGTTTTCTGTAAATACGTATTATAGGGGTGGTTTTCTGTAATTACCCCTATTATAGGGGTGGTTTTCTGCAATTTACCCTAAAATAATTATATTGAAAATATGATTAATAATAAAATCTCCTTAAAATCTCCTTAAAATCCTCCAACTTACGTGCGTTTCAAATCAAAATTTGATTCCATCCTGCTTTGAATTTTCCCGTCGACATAGTTTTTAACGTAAGCAGCAATTACGAATGAGTAACAACATTCTAGTTCAGATACGTAATACGAAGTCGCCATAGTATTTTTGGTCAGTTATACTATTTTAATTGCAATTATGATTCTTAATGGACATGATCCAAAATATTGTAGTTTATGATTCTAGAACCATATAGTTCAAATATTTGGACCATATCAGAATTGACGATTTTATTCATTATTATATGCTAGGTTCAAGGAAATACAATATATGGTTCATAAACTATTTGGTCAAATAGGGTTTCGGTTCAACCGTTTTCATTACACATAAGATTCGTAATGTATATGGTCCAAAAAATTGTAAATATGATTCTAGGACCTATAGGTCAAATATTTGGACCATATCAATATTGAACATATTATTCATTATTATATGTTAGGGCCAAGAAAATGTGATATACGGTTCATAACTATTTTTTTACTGAAACCATCCGTAAATTTTAGGGTTTCCAAGTCTTGTTTGATTATAGTAACATGGTTCAAAATATTGTGATACACGGTTCTAGAACTATATAATTTATTTATTTGGACCATGACTAATTCAACGAATTTAAACGGAAACTTTAGTTTTTTAAATTGTTTATTTCAATTTATATGGTCCATAATTTCATGTTATATGGTTCTAGAACCATCTAGTTCAATTGTTTGGATCATCAAGTTTTTGACAAATTCACTAACTTTTTGATTCACAATTTTTTAACAGGGGGTAAGAAATGCAATACCGACACTATTACTCAAGAATACAACAATTAACCGTGGGATTTTGATGTCAGTATCATCATCTACGAGTCCTACAGGGGGAGGAGATGGTGTCCTGAACAAACTGGGAGTTTGGCAACTAGACCGAAACACCATCTGTTTGATTAGCTTATCGTTAACTGTTGTAGTCTCTATCAGGATTTCAGGGATTCCCCGTGCCTTATCATAATAAGAATCATACAACTCCTTTATTCTGATCATATTATATGATAGATCTTTGAATTTCTGTAATACATCCTACAAACGAAATATGCATCAGAAACATCAACAATCGCATTAGGTCCATCCAGATAGGTAGTTTGTTTAATAACTAGTATGGTTCAAGAATCATAAAAGCATGGTTCATGAACCATAACTCACAAATATAAGAACCATACATAAATAGTATAGCAATTTCTAGACCATACTGATCGAACATGGTTCAATAAATTGTTAAACACGGTTCATGAACCATAACACACAATCATTAGGACCATACTAATTGAGTATGGTTCAATAAATTGTTAAGTATGATTCATGAACCATGAGCATATCTTTTCTGAACCTTACGATTTACGCATGCTTAATAAACTATATCACGAGATTCTAATGAATTGAATTTGTTTAGATTTACCAGTAAACTCCTCGGTCTCAAATGTTGTTTGTTGGATGCTCCGTAGTAACGATGCGGGAACAATAACAACGGGTTTGAGAGTGGCCGGCGTGGGTCAGAAACCCTAGTAAAATCATAGCACGTAAAATAATACAAACTAAATCTCAGCACAAACACACAAAAACATCAATAAATCGCAATACAAAAAACACAAATGTCAGAAATCCTGGTAAAATCATAGCACTTAAAAGTCGAGCGAAGACATGTGCGTGGTGGTTGAGAGTGGGCGGCGCAGATCAGATGTCGGACGCGTTTGAAATTGTTACAGGAAGACGAGAGCGGCGGATGCGGATGTGTCGGACGTGTTTGAAACCGTCGCAGTAGCTTTCTTCGTTAGATTTCGGAGGTCGTTTCACAATTTTTCAAAATGACCTAATATGTGGAGTGAATGGGGGATTCGACAAACAACCCTATTCTGCTATTCCCAAATTACCCATTCGAAATTAATTACGAATTATTTTAATTCCATATTTGGTAACTTTTTAATTTGATTTGGTTGAAAATCTGGGCCGACGATCTGTTTCTTTTAACGGCTTAAATTAGTGTATATTTTATACACGTAAGGGACTTTATACCAGATTTCTTCCCTTGTTCAAATACCATATTGTGCAGTTTAATTATCATTATTAGGTAAACTATATCGGTTATTATCAGGTGCTAAGAAACTCAAGATTTAAATGATCCGGAAATTGTTATTTCTCATCCTCCACTCCTAGTTTCCTCTTCTTTTTCCATTTACACGTTCCGCGATGATAAACAAAAAACTCACTGCAGTTACACCCACCTTAATACTTATCATCAAAATGAACTTTCAAATATCAAAGTACAAATATGATTTGTAATTTCTGATTCGTGTCCTAAACGTCGCTAACTGCCTTACCTATTTTTATTCTTCCTAACTTGCCATCATGTTTATTTTATTTTATTTCTTATCAAAATTTTCATATTTAATTTTGATCTCCCAATCTCAACCGTCCCTATTTTGCGTATCTATGGCCCGAAATTTTCTATAGTTTGTACGAAAGTATTAGTTTTCACCTAAAGTCCGGAGTGTCTGGATTAGTTGATTGATTTATTACAAATTAAGCCTTCACTAAATCTCAAACTCCATTAAAATGGATATATCATCTGTCTCTTTGACCCAATAAAGAAAGGACTGCTCATTTTGGGATCTAGAGTTGACTTTAAAAAGAAAATTACAAAAAACAATGTAACACTAAAAAGATTGGAATTGAAAATAGCATTTGCATTAAACATATATTCATTCCTAGGAATGAGATCAAGGGAGATAATGACACATATGTAGTAAAATATGAAGAAGAAAATCAAAACTGTTGTTTTTTATTAATTGTTTTAAAATTAGTTGGCCAGTTTAATATTTAACAAACAATGGGTAATTTGTATTTGACTTTCTTATATTTAAATTTCATCTGTTAGATTATTTTAAATTGACAATCGAGATCACATTTCATGATCTCAAAAAACTTAATTACACTCTTAATCTTGCTCTTATAAATTTACAATTGGTAAAGTTTTTTGTTAAATTAATCCATTAAAATACTGATTTTATTGTACAAACATAATATTTTGTGCCAAGTAATTAAGAATAGTCAATTTGTTGTAGACTCTCTTCACCCTTCAGCAAGTTCAAACCCAAGTTTTCATTTCATGGCGCGTGAAAGGATGTTAGCTAGAGCGGCATCAACGCTCGGTCATGATATCGGTGAAGTTTCTCGTCGCTGGAATTTTGATTCTTTGCCCGACAAGGATACGCTTATTACAAAGAAGAATGACATTGCCATTGACGACACTGAGTCTGATTTCCAGGTAATAGTTATATTCCGCCGTTGACTTGATAGTTGAAATGAATGATGTCTGGATATAGAGTTACATAATTTTAAAAAACATAAGAAAAATTATTCCCAATTAATGGCCTAAGAAAATCCTGTGTTAGATTTGATGTTTGCCAAAAAGATATGGATACGTAAATATTTCCATTAAGTGGTTTTCCGTTTAAATACAGTAATGTTTATTCATTTTTGTTACTGATGTATATTATAACAGGCTATCAAGAGCGGTATACTTTCCACATCTTCCAAAACTGGTAAACATACATTATTTTCGCGCATGGAAGAAGTTAAATATTTGTTTTTAACATTTTATCTTTCAGCTAAATAATGATGAATCCACATTTGCTATCTTCCCTCAGCTTTTGGTTGGCGTTCATGGCAAAAGAGATGGTTTGTTTTAACTACTAAATCTTTGATGTTCTTCAAAAATGACCATGTAAGTACAACAATTGTATACTATAATTTTCATGATTTCGACGAGGTATTATTATTTAATAATTTAACCTAAGAATTTCATACATTTATACAACATTACCCAAACATGTTAGTAATAAATATCGTCATTTTGTATAATTGTAGAGCTTGCCAGGAGGTGGTGAAATCAATCAAATATTAGGCGGTATAATATTGAAGAACTCGGGAAGGTAAATCTAAATGTCGTTAGCATACGTAATATTTATCGTGTGTTATAAGAATCTTGCTCATGTTTGGCGGTCTGCAGAGTTGCAGTTAGAGAGGAAAAAAGGTTGTTAACCTTAGTATTTCCTGATGTTGCACCATTCACTTTTAAGGTGATTCCTTAAAACAAATATTGCAAAAGATTCAATTATAAATTTACTATATAATATTTTGACTGTTGATCACATAATCTGAAGGCTGAGACATCTGAAGATTTGCGCGATTGGAGAACTAAGCTGGAATATGCTCTAAGACATGCTCCGATATAAGCCTCTTTAGCCTCAATTGATTATTTACAAGTTACAACATCCTCAGGCATTGAGTACATAATCAAATGTTTTATTCTATGATTTTAGTGTTTTTTTGTAAGCATAAATTTTATCTACTTTAAAAAATTTTATCAAACGTACTTTCTATTTTTTTACTGCAGTCATTACTAAAACACTCTATAAATTTTAGATTTAAAAAAAATTAATTAATATTTTAAGATATTTAAGCAATATTTGCTGTTATGCCAGGTAAGTAATTCGTTAGCAAACTTTTTCGAAGAAATAGTATGTGTATTATGTGTCTATATTTTAATTCTGTTACGCTCACCAGCGACTAGTCTAACAGCAGTGGAGATAGTATTATAAGTCACATTTCATGTGTTCTTCATTTAATATATTTAATTCTTTTACGTAAATTAATTTCCAAGGACTATTCATTTATAACATATAAATCCTCTTAAGCTTCTGAAATATAGTTAATGAGTTTGTGACTAAATTTGTCCTGAAAAGCCACTGTTGGTTATTGTGTATCATTAATGTGTATAAATCCCATGTGATTTTGTTTAACATATTTGAACTAAGGAAATTAAATTCGTACGAGGTAATACACATATGAATTAAGACAATTTGTATGCAATACATCTTTTGATTTCATGGACTGAAGTAGCTATGCAAATTATAACACAATTTCCTAATTTCCAATTACATTATTCATGGTTAAAACTCATAATCTCAAGGATGTGCTTTACCAATGATCTCTAATTCTTCACGAAAATTATTTCGAAGTATATAACTTATCAAGTTAAATGTTCTCAATAAGCATGCACAGCCGGTAGGGGTGCAAACGAGCCGAGTCGAGCCGAGTATCAGACTGCACGAGCTCGGCTAGTGTAAAAAAGTTCTGCTCGAGCTCGGCTCAAGCTCGTTCAAACCATATTATAGTAAACTCGAGCTCGACTCGACAAACTTTTAATTACTCGAGCTCGGCTCGTCTAAGATCGAACTCGTTAAGCCTTTAAACGAAGTGGGCTTTCGAAGTGCTTTTCACTCGAGGCCCATACATACTACACATCCTCATATCATATTGCTTATTTATAATGTAGTTTTTCTAAGATGAACATTCAAACAAGCGATGTGGGATTAAGTCTCACTCTTGTTTGAATTTTTGTAAATAGGATATGTATTTGTTTTCTTTATATTACTAAATTTTTAATGTGTATCATATATTTAAAATATATTTCCAACCAATATAAATTAATTTATATATTTATTAATATAATCGAGTTGTTCACGATCGAGCTTATTTGAACCGAGCAGCAATGTGTTCATGTTCGGCGCGTTTAATAAATGAGTATCAAATTTTGTTCAAGCTTGACTCGTATAGTCGAGTCGAGCCTTGACCGAGCTTTGACCGAGCTGGTCCCCGAGTAGCTCACGAACGATCGGCTCGTTTGCACCCCTAACAGCTGGTCCAATCCAGACCGGACCAGAACGGTTTAGGTCGGTCCGGTCGACCCGGAAAGTATTGTTATTTTGGACCGATGATCAGACCGAATTGAAAATATACGGTACAGGTTAAATCTGGTCCGGTCCCAGGTTGGACCAAAAAACCAAATTCATATTTTTTCATTTGATTTGTTTTAACAATAAATAATATAGTTATATCAATATAACTTAACTAATTGATTATAGTCTAGTGGAGTTGAGTTAGACAAATATCTTTAGGTCTCAAGTTTGAAATAGGTATGGAAATATTATTTTTATTTCAAAAATATTTTAATTTAATTTACAAAAATCCAGTCCAACATGGATTGGATCGTATCTTGTTCAGTCTGAACCGGACTAACCCGAAACCCGGAATTTGTCAAATATGTGATCCGAAGACCGACTTGGTATCGATCCGATTTCGGACAGATCCAAAAAATTGCGGTCCGATTCGAATTCCGAATCCGGATCACTTTTGTGCATGTATAGTTCTCAAGTAAAAGTATGTAAATAAATGTCGCCCTTCAATTTTCTGATTCTCGGTTTATTTAATTTGTGGATTATTTGAGATAGGTAGAGATTTGAAGCAAATAAAACTCTTGTATTTATTTTTTCTGGTAAAAGTGAAGTATATTATAAAATATAGTCAACTGAGCTATGTTAAGGGACCACGGGTGGGACCCACTTGAAGAAATCACACTTGCAATTACGGTTTTATGGAATGGTGTTTGTAAGTTTGTTTAATACATTTATTTACTTAAATTGTTTTAATTAATATCGACTTTAAACTAACTAAAAAATGTTTACTGCATTTATTTAATCAGATATTAAATTGATGACATTGGTTAAATACCATTAGCATTTAACTAAATCGGATTAGTGGTCCCAACGATAACCCAACTGCTATAAATGACTGTATTCCCTCACACGACTATACTTTTTCCTATAAAATTCAAACTCAACAAACCATGCTAAACACAAGGTTTTCTCTACTATCATTAAATTTTCTCAATCAAAAATTTATAAATTTGCAAAGAATTTATCGCTTCTTGTTAGTTATAGTTATATAATAATTAGTGTACATACTATTTTATTTTCACTTCCACCGGATGTATTCTCTACTTGGTTTAAACAATTCGGAATTATGTTTGCTTGTTTACTTTTACGCTTTTTTATGATGTGTATATTCTCAATTGATCTAATAAATATCTTGTGTTTTTCAATTAGTTATCATGATGAACAACATTGTTAGTAGAATTGCGATTACCATTTTTCGTTGTTTTGAACTTTTTCTTTTGTATGTCCTTACATCTTACAATGGTAACAAAACAAATTCGATATGTCTTCATTGTTTGCATATCCATTCCCTCTCTGCTTATTTTGGTTCTGATGCTGCCCTATTATATTGTCTCCTTGACGTCTACGAGCAATAGGAGCACCATTTTGAGTCTTTGGTGATACATACATAATAGAAGCATCCAAATGACTACTTTGAATTGATTGTTGTTTCTCATTTCTTCGTATAGTGTTGTAAATATTGGTGATGCTTGACATAGGTCAATAGTGTTGTAAAAATTGCATAGTGTTCTTGGACATTAATCGGCACATAACAAATCAATAGGACGCCTGTCGTGGCTATGAAACCATGAGAAAATTGACGATTCAGAGTCGTCGGTGGTGCTGATCGAAGATGTCGGAAGTTGGCCGGAAATTGAGAGAACCTTGAATTTAGAGTAAATTTTTCATGCTTCATTGAAATGGAGGGAACTGCTTAAATACAATCCCAGAGTTTACAAATTACATAATCTGCCTCTATTTTATCATATTTACATTTCCTATCTACAAAATTATCTATGTCACAATTGGTTGGTTTGCTAGGTTTGGTCATGTCGGAGACACTTGCGCGAAAGCTAAAATGCGACGGTGGCGGCTTTGGAGGACGTGGCTGGCCATCATGTTCAACAAATATACAAGTAACAATAAGAATAGTTAAGATCCATTCAAATGATAGTCACATGTTAAAGGCGTAGAAACTGAACGGGAAATCTCCTGTTGATTACTAGTTTTTTTTTGATAAACTCCTCAAATCATCATCACAACACAGACATCTGGAGAAAGAAAAAGACACTAACTACCAGTCATGAACTCCGAAATGAAATAGGGGACATAATATTTTGAGGACCAGGAACGCCTGTGTCGTCTGGCGAAGGATGCTATCTGATCAGCAAGGGTATTGTCTTCGCGGTATACATGTGCCACTTTCCACCCAGCGTGAGATTTAAACCCATCTAGAGATTGCTTGAACCATTGATCATCATTCCCCTGTCTATTTTGGCCAGTGCCTACTGCCATTACAACCTCAAGCGAATCTGATAGGAATGTCACACTATCCAAATGCAAACTCTCCGCCATTTTTAAACCAGCAAGTAACGCGTACCCCTCAGCGTCCCTTGAACAAGGGATTAAAGTGCCCCAGCCTAAGGCCACTGTCTCGATCATGCCCTCTTGCAGCCAAATAGTAGTATAATCCATGTCCTCATTGCGGCTCCAGGACCCGTCACAGTATATAGAGGAACTGGACTCTGATGGGTGATACTGCCATGGCCAATGACGCAGCTGAGTGTCCCATTGGAATAGAACAGAAGACACCTTCACGCAAGTCTCCTCAACCTCCTGAGTGCGGGAGCCATGTCTAATTGCATTGCAGCATTCCCAAGTGGCCCAAATGATACATACTAGCTTTCGAAAGTCTGGACTGGGGCAGGATTTGAAGCATGCGTAGAGCCAATCGGCTGGTGAGGTGCAACGATACTGAAATATCATTTCGGGCAGGTTGAGTTTGATGCCGATGGCTCGGATCCTCCAACAATCCTTAAACAGATGGGTGGATGACTCTGGTTTAAAGCCGCAGAAGGCACATTCAATTTGGGTATCACAACCCCTTTTTCAAAGGTTTGCTGCGTCCGGAAGGCCATTGTGGAAAAGACGCCAGGTGAAGATCTTTATTTTTACCGGAAGGTTCAGATACCATAATGCCCTCCAATATCTTGTCATTGCAGTGGGATCTGATGTTTCGCCGCTGTTTGACATAACCTTCGACTGCAGTAGCCAATATGCGGATTTCGTTGAGAACTCCCCTGAGCTTGTAAGCCCCCAGGATATAGTACCCCTAGCTTCACTCACCACCATCCCTTCCCTTAGAGTATTTTTAACCTCTGCTATTCCCCGCCATGCGTGTGATGGGCGATATCCAATAGTAGCATTCAGAAGGTCACCCTGTGAAAAATACCGCGCTGCAAAAACCTTGCTGAGTAGCAGGTCTGGCTTAGTCATGATGCGCCACGCTTGCTTCAATAGGAGGGCTCTATTGAAATTTGCCAAGTCCCTAAACCCCAACCCTCCGTTCTGTTTCTCCTTTTGCATCACAACCTTCGCAACCCAGGGGGCAGGGATTGCTTTCCTCCAGATGACCACCAGAATCTTGAGAAGCTTTTTTGCAATCGATCACAAACCGATAGTGGCAGTTTATAACACTGCATGGCATACACCGGAATAGATTGTCCCGCTGATTTAATCAAAATCTCCTTACCTGCCCGGGATAATAATTTAGCGTTCCAATCATTCATTCTACCGTTGACCTTATCTTCCAACCCTCCAAACACCTCAGATTTGTTTTGCCCTATCACCATAGGCAAGCCGAGGTACTTTGAGTGACTGACTACCCATTGCATACCCAAAATTTGACAAGCGGTTTCCCTTAGCTGCGCGTCGACATTCGGGCTGCATACTCATTCTGATTTTGCATAATTGACTGATTGACCTGACAGAGCTTCATACTGGACCAAGATCTCCTTGACTGCTCGAATTTCATTGAGATCAGCGTGGAGGAAAATAAGGCTATCATCAGCAAACAAGAGGTGGGTGATTCTCGGGGCAGAACGGGCTATCTGAATTCCCTGGATGTGACCTTGGTCAACGCTTGAGTTTAGTGCCGCTGAGATCCATTCCGACGCAATGATAAAGAGATACGGTGAGATCGGGTCCCCATGACGGATTCCCCTGGACGGTGTGAAGAAGTCTGAGTGGCTATTGTTTAGTTTTACCCTATAAGACACTGATTGGACGCAGCTCATAACCTTGGCAATCCAAGCATTGTCGAATCCCAGTGTCTCATCATGTTTTCCAAGAATGGCCACTCAAGTCTGTCAAATGCTTTGCTCATGTATAGCTTCAGTGAGATGTAGCCAGTCCCTCCCCCTCGTCTATTCCGAATAAAGTGGCTAATTTCATGTGCCAAAAGAATGTTGTCTGTGATAAGCCAGCCGGACACAAACGCACTTTGGTTCAGAGAGATCACTGCTGGAAGGACGGTCTTGATTCGGTTAGCCAACACCTTTGTGATGATCTTCATCACCACATTACATAAGCTAATTGGCCGGATTTCTTCCATTCTCGCCGGATTTTTGCACTTAGGGATTAGCACAATCTCTGTGGTGTTAAGCTGCGCGTTCAACCTGTTCTCATTGAGGAAAGCCAACACCTCCCGACAGACCTCATCCCCGACAACGCTCCATTGTTTTTGGAAAAAGAAGGCCGGGAAACCGTCTATTCCGGGAGCTTTGTTTGCTCTCCCAGCTGATTGAGAGCAGCACTGATTTCATCCCCTGTGGTCACTGAACATTCTCTGCCGTGATTCTCCTATGCACAAATCGAAGAGAGTCATCCCATACAATTGAAGAAGATAAGATACTAGATTCAAATATGTTAACGAAGTAATTTTTAGCTACTTCTAATAAACCTTCAGGCACTACGCTAGAAAACGCCCTTACGTGACACTACCTAAAGAGTTGCGTAACTATGGTATTAGTCACACCATGACTTCTGTGACTTACCGTAAGTCACATAAGGTAAGTCGCGTAAACCCTGTCGCATAACTTTTACATGACTAACTCAAAGTAAGTTAGTCGCTTATTGTACCCCTTTTTTGCGACAAAAAATAAAGGTGTCGCATAAGTACGAGTCGTATAAGGCGATCCACGAGTTTTTGTTTGTCGCAGAAAGTATGAAGCGTGACTTGAAAATAGGAAATTTGGTGTCGTATTTACTTTGTATTGTGACTACGAATGTCACAATATGATAGTCAAACCGGGCAATGAAACTTACAAAACATTAGCCAAAATCTAATGAACAATACACATTTCATTTCTAAGTTGCAAATACAAGTCTCAACCCAAGTTCAACAAATACTCATCAAACTTCAAAGGCTCAAAACAATACACTAATCATAAGAAAGTTGTACATTAAGAACAAGAAAACTACAACGATTTTTGGTAGTACAGATCTGGCCACGAGAGGGATACAAGGGCAGATGGAAGGGAGCTGATCTTTGCGCTTTGATCACCACATGAGTAGCACCCACCACCACCACTGCCGCCTCCTCCACCATATCCACCACTACCTCTTCCACCTCCACTACGTCCTCCATAGCCACCACCTCCACCGCCGTAACCTCCTCCTCCACCATAGCCACTTACCACCACCACAAAGAAAGTATCAAATATGAGAGTGAATGGAGTTTGAGAGATAGTGAAATTAGTGTTAGGGGTTGCAATTGGTTTTTCCTCGGATTTGTATCTAATGTGAAATTTTAATTCCCACCCAAGTTTTAAAATCCCGCTTGAAGTTTCAAATCCCGCTTAAATTTTTCAGAGATCTTATGTGACTAACTTACTCAATGTTTGTCGCAAAAAGTAACCAGTTTTCTTACAAGATAAACTGCACATGTTGTAACCTCCATGTTATATAACAATATATACAAGTATTATATATAAACAACATCAACATATATAAATAACATAAATGTCTTTATTAAATTCTTTGAAAAATTCTTATCAAAGTCATCAAAGATGCATTATACTATAAACAACATCAACATATATAAATAACCTCCATGTAGTATAATCATGCATTATACTATATTCATTCAAATGAATGTACATTTGATCTAACGTCACTCTTGCATTGCACAATCTACATTGCTTGCAAGGACATAAGTGAGTGTCCTCGAACGAATTAAGCCTCACAAACTCTATGAAACTTCTAATGCCCACCAAGTACCTTGTCTCCCATCTTCCCAACGAAATATGGTGTGTAATATATTATCACATACACACGAATCAGTATTCCAACAATGGTGGAAAAGGAATGAGTTTTGATATATACATATAATCAATCACACACGTTTTGCACTTAAACACAAAGGAAATGAAAATCTCATATGTAAAAAACCATTCCTATATGTGTCTTACCTTTTAATTTGGTGTTTGCACCACCTCCTTCCTAGTTTAGATGATGTCTAAGGCATCAATCTTCTTACAAACTGAAAAATCGCCGGAGAGGTGAGATGGGAAGTATTTATTTGTAAAAGCTCCATGTTCCCAGCAACCCCGTGCACCTGAGATCTAAAAAAACTTTTACGCGACTAATTTTGTCTAAATAAGTCACAGGAGGGCAATATGGTTGTTGAAACCAATAAATGTGTCGTACGAAATTCATTATCCTGTCAGTTGTGCAACAATTAGTCTGTTGAATTTTCAAAATAACCATTACGTGACTTGCTTTGGTAAGTCACCCGAAATCTTGTCGCATAAGGACCCTTATGTGACTTAGTTTGGTAAGTCACAATTAAATTAGTTGCATAAGTTCTATTAAGTGACTCGCCTTGGGCAGTCGCTACAGCGTAGTCGCATAAGATAATACATGTGACTAACTAATTAGGTTAGTCATATAAGGTATCTTACGTGACTAAATATAACGTGACTACTTCAAAATTTATCCCTTAAGCCATTTTCGGGCGTAGTGAGGGTCACTTACTGTACCCCCTCTCGGGTCAACTAGCATCTCAACATTATTTGATTTCCTTCTCTGACTAGCTTTTACGTTGAAGAATTGAGTATTACGATCCCCCTCCTTAAGCCATTCAATACGAGATCCCTGTCGCCAAAGAAGTTCCTCACGGGTTAGCCATTCCTCCATGGTTTGTGTGAGATCCATCTCCCTATTGATTACCTCCAGGGTGCGTGTTGAAGCTCGTAGCCGCTCGAGCTCAGTTTTGAGCTCCCTCAGTTTCGAGCCTGTTGATTACTAGTTAAGCTACAGCAAAAAAGACATAATGCTGTTAAAAAATACCCTTCAAAGCCCATTCAAATTAAACACAAGTCAATTTGTAATGAGCCATACTACAACTTTTCTACACTCGAGTAAATCACCTCAATTTTTGTGGTGCTCGGTGAAATCGCAAACATTTGCTATCGGCCTTAGAGAATGCACATATAATATCTCACATTTCCCACATTTCCCAAACTTCAGATTTGATGCTCCATAATTTTTCCACTTCCAGAAATTTTGATGAGTTTTTTGCCGAAAATCACCCTTTCAATACCAAAATTTTAACAAAACTACCCTTTCAAAATTTTTTTGCGATAATCACCCATCAATTCCAAATCGTTAAATCTTAACACCCCGTCGCCGGTTTTAACGTATTTTGCCGGAAAACTAGTCGTTGACTAAGTTGACTATGCTTGGAATCTAATTTTCAACTCTAAAAAACTAATCTAATAACATCATAACCCAAAAATAAAATACAATTAAAGATTAATGTTGAGAAATGCTTTGATTTGTTGAGTTCGTAGTGATAGTTTAAAGTTTGTGTAATGAATTTTTTGATAATTCAAGCACAATTGAACAAGAATAAAATCATATTAAGGTTAATGCTATTATTGGATAAGTATACTAATGAAAAAAATTTAATTTAAAGCATGATCAACGTGATCAACGGCCAGTTTTCCGGCAAAAGACGCCAGAACCGGCGACGGGGTGTCAAGATTTAACGATTTGGAATTGATGGCTGGTTATCTCAAAAAATATTTGAAGTGGTGGTTTCGTTAAAATTTAGGTATTGAGAGGATGATTTTCGGCAAAAAAACCCAATTTTGATTCACGATAACATCTGCAGTACAATTGACAAGCCGTCAAATTCTCTACAAATTAAAAGTCACATAGTAAGGTGATCTAAAGGGCATTTTTAAGACTTTGCTTACAGAAGTATTTGCAATTTTGGCGAGCTCCTGATAAGGCAAAAGTTGCCCCAGTGCATACATGTCCAAGCTAACTGTAACGTGTCTTCTGTGGTCCTCAACTGGGATTCATAAGGGAAAATCAGAGTTTACCCCAATGGGCAATGGCAGTACCGCTTTGTTTGATACTTTCGTCATTCAGATTGGATCTGAAAATATCAGTTATATCTTGACAAACATTGAATGATACTCCCCTCAGCTTTACCAGACCATAGAAAATTCCTACACACAGCCACATGAGTGGTGTGTCTAAATAAAAGTCAGGGAGGCCTTGGAGTTAAGGACTTAAGTCGATTCAACAAAGCTCTCATGCTTAATCAATTTTGGAGTTGTTGAGATATCCGAGCCAGGCTGAGCTGCCGTCGAGTTGCCGCCACAGTTGCAGCTGGAGTTTGAGCTGCTGGACTTAGGCGCGTTCAACCCTAATTCAAAATGGGGTTCTGTGTGTAATTTAGCAAACAACAGGGGTTGATTTGTAATTTAGTCAGATAAGGTTGTAATTGATTTTAGTCCAAGGGTCAGTCTGTAAATAGTCAAAAGTGCTGTAACAGAATTAACAGCCTATATACAGGCTTCATCCCTTCCGATCAATATAATTCCGATTTTCTGCAAATTCTGATTCCGGCGTGATCTCGACTCCGGTGTAATCCTGATTGTGTCTTTCTTCATGGTATCAGTTTAGGTAACGATTCTGATCTATCTCAGTTCCATTTCCGATCTCATTTCTTGTATAGATTTGTTTGATTGTTGATTTCAATGGCTGAGATTCCGGCTGATTCTGGTCGGCGTTCCGATCGTCTTGCTGATGATCCGTTACATGTAAGTAGTAATGAGAATGTTGCTGCGTCATTGGTCAGTGAACAATTGTCAGGGATAGGTAATTTTGTGACATGGAAGAAAGCCATGGAAATGGCTTTGGGTTTCAAGTTGAAACTAGGTTTTGTGCGTGGAGACTTTCCAAAGCCTACTGATCCTTATGAGCTTGCAAGATGGGACAGGTGTAATGTAGCAGTCCACACTTGGATCTTGAATTCAGTGTCAAAGGAAATTGGATCTTCAATCATCCATTCCAAGGATTGTATGCATGCTTGGCAGGTCTTGCAGAGTCGTTTTGGAGGGTCAGTTAGGCCACGTTTGTATTCGTTAAGGAAGGAGATGAATTCTTTGAGTCAAGGTGAGTTGACAGTTGCTGAGTATCATGGAAAATTGCTGAACATCTGGTCAGAATTGGATGCTTTACAAGAAACTGATTCTTGTGATCTAGGCATGAACTGCAGAGCAACAAGATGCATGGATAAAAGAATGGCTGAATGCAAAATAATGCAGTTCTTGATGGGATTGAATGAAGTACATTCACAGATTAGAACACAGATCCTGTCAATGAAACCAATGCCTGACATAGATGAAGTTTACAATATGGTGTTGGAAGATGAAGCTGAGAGAGGTATCTCCAAACCAATTATGATTGAAGCATCAGCTATGTATTCTCAGGGTAATAAACAGATACAAGGTAAATCTCAGAATGACATTGATAAGAAGAATTTGATCTGTTCATACTGTCAAAAGAAGGGTCACACCAAAGAAATGTGTTACAAACTGATTGGATATCCTGCTAATTACAAAAGAAGGAACAATAATGGCAATGAGGTTGGAAAGAATAAGTCTGCCCACACTGTTGTCAGTTCTGGTAATTCTGGGAATTCTGCATCAGCTGAGAATGCTGCACCTGGAAATCAAGTTCAGTTGAGTTCAGTGACAATGAATCAGGAACAGCTGAGCAGATTGATGAATTTTCTGAGCACATCTAACAATCACAGTGAGCATGTAGCAGGTATTTCTTGCTTAACATCTATTAATATTTGTGCCAATGATTGGATTATTGACAGTGGTGCCACTGATCATATAACTCCTCATAAGCATTTATTAAGTGATGTTAAGATTCTAGAAAATCCTTATAAAGTTCTAATGCCAAATGGTGATACAGAACTAGTTACTCATACTGGGAATTATGATCTGACAGACAGTATCAGATTGATAGAGGTTTTACTTGTTCCAAAGTTGAAGTTCAATCTACTTAGCATATCAAAGTTGGTCAGTGATGCAAAATGTTCAGTTATGTTTACTGATAAAGAATGTCATGTTCAGGACCTACACAGTCTGACTACAATCAAGATTGGTGAAATTCATCAAGGATTATACCAGCACAAGTCAGGACAGACTAGTAGATGCTTCAGCTTACAAAAGGACAGAGATCAAACTTTTTGTGGCACAAAAGGTTGGGTCATATTCCAGTCAAAAGACTTACAGACAATTCAATTCCTGGTTTGAAATGTAATGTAGAAAACTTTCAGTGTGATGTGTGTCCTATGGCAAAACAAACCAGACTTCCTTTCAATGATTCTAATACATCTAGCAAAGAATTGTTTGACATGATTCATGCTGATGTTTGGGGTCCTTACAAAACCCCAACATTGTCAGGAAACAAATATTTTCTCACTATTGTTGAGGATTTTTCGAGAACTACCTGGTTATATCTAATGCCTAGCAAAATGGAAGTTACAGGGCATCTGATAAGTTTCTTTACTATGGTGATGACTCAGTTTGGAAAACAGATAAAAGTTTTGAGGTCTGACAATGGTTCAGAATTTCTCACATCTAAGCTATCAGAATTCCTACTTCAGAAGGGTTGCATTCATCAGAAATCATGTCCTTACACACCACAGCAGAATGGAATTGTAGAGAGGAAACATAGGCACTTACTTGAGGTTGCCAGAGCTCTGAAATTCCAGTCCAAAGTTCCTGATGCTCTTTGGGGAGAATGTGTGTTGACAGCTGCATACATAATAAATAGAACTCCATCAGCAGTCTTGGAAAATAAGTCTCCTATGGAAATTATGTTCAGCAAACCCCCAGATTACAGTCATTTAAGAACCTTTGGGTGTCTTTGTTACACTACAAATATTTTACCACATAAAGGAAAGTTTGCCTCAAGAGCTCATCCAGCAGTTTTTATTGGGTATCCTTTTGGACAAAAGGGGTACAAGACATTTGATTTAGTTACTCATTCAGTTACAGTCAGCAGGGATGTTGTTTTCTATGAGAACATATATCCATTCAAAGACAAGTCAACTGATGTGCACTCAGAATCAGTGAATATACCTACATGTCTCCCTACTGTTGATGATGATGATGATTACCAGCTACCAGATGAAAATATAAATGGCTCAGAAAATTCTCAGAGAGTTGTTGATAACTCAAATTCAGTAAGAAGATCATCAAGGATATCTAAGCCTCCTATGAGATTACAGGACTATGTGTGCAGTCAGATCACAAGTTCAAAAACACTGTATCCCATACAGAAGTACTTAGATTATTCTGAATGTTCTACAAAGTTTCAACACTTAGCACTTCAGATAATTTCAGACAAAGAGCCTACATGCTATACTCAGGCAAGTAAAGATCCAAACTGGGTACAAGCAATGAAGGCTGAACTTGAGGCTTTGAAAGAGAACAAAACTTGGGAAATCACAGATTTGCCTACTGGTAAAATACCCATTGGTTGTAAATGGGTTTACAAAGTAAAAAGGAATTCTGATGGCACAATAGAAAGGTACAAGGCAAGGCTAGTTGCTAAAGGCTATAACCAAATGGAGGGGTTGGACTACAATGAAACATTTGCACCAGTGGTGAAAATGAATACAGTCAGGGCATTGTTAGCTGTGGCAGTTTCTAAAGATTGGCCAGTTTATCAGCTAGATGTGAATAATGCTTTTTTACATGGCTTCCTAGATGAAGAAGTATATATGAGTCTTCCCCCAGGTTTTTTCAAGACTGACAAAGATAAAGGCAAAGTTTGCAGGCTAACTAAAAGTCTTTATGGGTTGAAACAAGCATCAAGGCAATGGTTCTCTAGATTCAGTGATGCACTGATTAACTATGGATTCAAACCTAGCCTGAATGATTACTCTCTTTTCACCCTACAGAAATCTGGTCAGTTCTTAGTGTTACTAGTTTATGTAGATGATGTGATACTTACTGGTACATCAGTTGAGCTCATAACTGCAGTCAAGGAGTTTATACATTCTCAGTTCAGGATTAAGGACTTAGGTCACTTAAACTATTTTCTGGGTATTGAGGTGGCTCGATCTGCTAAGGGAATGTTTTTGAATCAAAGAAAATATGCCCTAGATCTCATTGATGAAGCTGGTTTACTTGGGTGCAAACCTAGTAGAATTCCTATGGATTCAAAACAAAAACTAGCTGTCTCAGATGCTCCTATGCTACCAGACCCTAGTTCCTATAGAAGGTTGGTGGGCAGACTGATATATTTGACAGTAACCAGACCAGATATTGCATTCTCAGTACATGTTCTAAGTCAGTTCATGGCAAAACCAAATGAGGACCACTTACAAGCTGCACACAAAGTATTAAGGTACCTGAAAAATGCTCCAGCACAAGGTCTATACTACCCCAGCAATCAGCCTTTACACTTGACAGCATTTTGTGACTCAGATTGGGCCTCCTGCCCTCTCACTCGTCGATCAGTTACTGGTTATTGCATTCAACTTGGATCTTGCTTGATTTCCTGGAAAACCAAAAAGCAGTCAGTGGTATCAAAATCTTCAGCTGAAGCAGAGTACAGATCAATGGCACAAACCTCTTGTGAGTTACTTTGGCTGACTCGTCTTCTAGCTGATTTGATGGTGCCTGTTCCAGAGCCTATTCCTTTGTTTTGTGACAACAATTCAGCCCTGCATATTGCCAAAAATCCAGTGTTCCATGAAAGGACGAAACACATAGAGATTGATTGCCACATAGTTCGCCAACATGTCTCAAATGGATTGCTCACACCTCGGTTCATTACCTCAGCTGAGCAGCCGGCCGACTTGTTTACTAAAGCCCTGAACGCGGATTCACTCGCCAGGCTGAGCTCCAAGCTCAACGTTTGCAATCTTTTACATACGTCGAGCTTGCGGGGGGGTGTTGAGATATCCGAGCCAGGCTGAGCTGCCGTCGAGTTGCCGCCACAGTTGCAGCTGGAGTTTGAGCTGCTGGACTTAGGCGCGTTCAACCCTAATTCAAAATGGGGTTCTGTGTGTAATTTAGCAAACAACAGGGGTTGATTTGTAATTTAGTCAGATAAGGTTGTAATTGATTTTAGTCCAAGGGTCAGTCTGTAAATAGTCAAAAGTGCTGTAACAGAATTAACAGCCTATATACAGGCTTCATCCCTTCCGATCAATATAATTCCGATTTTCTGCAAATTCTGATTCCGGCGTGATCTCGACTCCGGTGTAATCCTGATTGTGTCTTTCTTCAGGAGTTTGTTTGATCAGCCGTTATGTTTGTGGAGCAGGTGGATGTACGCATATCACTTTGCAAGAAGGAGTATCTGGGCCACTGACATTAAGGCACATCTCACATGGCCTCTGCGCAGCATGTTGAATTTAAGGCTTGAGGCGCTGAAGTGTGTGGATGTGGGAAGCGGAGGTGAGCTAATTTGGAAGGGCAGAGGGCGGCCTTTTCAATGTAAGGAGGTTTATGATATGTTGGGCAGCCAGAAACCAGAAAAGTCCTGGCATGAGTGGGTGTGGAATGCATTGTCTCCCTCAAAGCACAAGTTTTGTTGCTGGCTTGCTGCAAATAAGAGACTTCCCACGACAGATAGATTGAGAAACATATGTAGTTCTAAAAGGTGCATATGGTGTGATGTTGACAATGAAACAAACGATCATATTCTTTTCGGGTGCTCTGCGATGCCTGTTATGAGTATCTGTTTGGAAAGAATGGGGTACAGGGTTCTTTGGAAATCATGGGAGGATATGATTTGTTGGGGGGAAAGAAACAGATGGAAATCAAAAACTGAGAAAGAGAAAATTGCTTTCATCATTTGTGCGAGTATTTATGAAACATGGCAGAGCAGAAACAATCAAATTTTCAGAGGCATCAAAGGAAATTGCAACACCACTATCTGTAAAGTTATTCGGCTTTTACAAATCAAAATCAATCTTAGGCAATGTAATTAATCTGGTCTGTCATCTGTTGAGGCAAAGGGCTTATGGGTTGGTCTGTTGATTGTTTTTGTGTTTCTGTGGTTGGCCTGAGTGCCTTTCATGGCCTGAGTGCCTTTGCAGGGTTTTCATGGTTGCTGTCTCCGATTGTGCTTGTTCCGTTGTGTCTGTTTTTTTTTCCTTTTTTGCTTATTAATGCATCGCTTTTAGCAAAAAAAACATTGAATGATACTTCAGGGTATTCAAGAGACCCATTTGGTCTAGTGAACAGGTGGATATATCTGGAGTATTTTTCATGATATCATAAAAGATTGCGCAACACTGAACGGAGAGAACCTTCAACTGAAGGGCATTGATGTTAACAGGACCATATTCAACATCAATGTGATGGCCAAAAATCTTTCAAACATGGGACTATTCAAAATGTTGTTTGCAAGCCACAGAGGTTGTCATAGATACACTAACCCAATCAAGGCCAACGAGAGAATCATTTTTTCTGAATTTCAGAGGTTGTCCGTTGTCAAGTTCAATATTAAGCAAGGAAACCGACTATCACCATTATTTTCATATCCAAACGTGAGATCTTGTATCCAGCATCGTGATAAATAGTGTATCAATATATTGATGATATTTGAATCTGGAGGTGGGATTTCTCCAGGAATATGAAGATAGAATTCACGAATCAAGCACTAACCTCTCAGTCCTTGTCCAATGAAACCTCTACTTAGTCAACAAGTTACTACTTCTCACCGCATCCAGCAGTGGCAAGTGGCACTGAATTTATCTAGCATTTCTTTTTTTGCATAACCTCATTGCCACCCAAAGACACCATAATGCAGTAAAATGCGCAATCCTATTTTAATCTTCTTACAGCTATCTACCAAAGATTAGATGCAAAAATAAAGATCAGATGTTGACACCATCCGAGCAAGCGTGTTTGCAAAGAAAATAAACATTTTCATTTTCCACAAAACAAGGGACAGATAATTTTGTGAACATAAACATAAAGCATCAATTAAAAATTAAAATTGAAAAGAGAGAAGCGTTACAAAAGGAAGTTCCAACCTCCAACTCGCCATGCAGCCCTCAAAAACCTGTTCTTTGCTCCACTCTTCAATTTACATAGTCACTGAAGTTGAGGAGTGCCTCTAAGACCCGAGCTTGCAGCTGAGGGATGCCTGCATGTTTGTCTCTTGGCCCATGTGAAACTAGGTTGATCAACATTTGGATTTGCTCACCAATCTAAAATTGCCATTAGATGTCACTTTGAGCAAACATTTTATCAAGTTGACAAAAGATTACACAAAAGTGAAACCATTACCTATCAAAAAACACAATCTAAACAAATTTTCAAGGGAAAAGCCATATATGTAGGCATGATGGACAATTGCGCCATGAAAAATCTAAAAATGAAAAAGCTTGGCCCTTAAGTTTACAATTCAAGAATCATATACCAGCGTATGTAAAGGTCATTGAGCAAAATGATTTGAAAAGCAGAAAAACGTTAACGCATACAACTCATTCACAAGTTAACATCAACTGTCTCCAACACAAGACTTGCCATTACATCCTAGTTTAAAAATTACTACAATAGAAAGCAAGATAAAACAGTAGCATAAAACTTGACTACCGTTAGGAACTGGTATGCCATGAGTAACAAAACCAGTCATGATAAAAACAGGTGTATGACGTGTAAACAAATTTATTAAAAGTGAGCTAACATGGATGTATCATAACTTAAACACTGAACGAAATATAGTTCGGCAGAACCTGTCAAGGGAGGACGACATGGTATCATGTAATCAAGTATATCTGCTAAGAAAAATTGACAAAGAGTAGCGATATAGAAGATAGGACCACAAAGATCTCATCTCTTTTAAGAGGCTGATGCCTTTGATCCAACTGTCTTCCATAACTTGACCCACTCAGACATGGAGTCAGCAGCACGCGCAAACAAGGGATTAACAGAACCAAGCTGAGTCTTCACTGTAGCTGCCATCTCTGACACACAATCCTCAGCAGTAGTAGCTGTTTCTGGCAGCGTCATTGACTGGAAGAAAGGAACAACATCCTCCATCAACTTAACACCTTCCCACTCTTTTCTCAAGCTCTCAACGGGATTCCCGCTCTCTTTCCTCCACACATATGGTAGTCCACTTTTAACCCCAGCGCCCAAGTGATCGCACACTACCTTAACACACATTCCACACCATATATCCTCCATTGTCTCCCACCTAACTTTACCTTCAGCTGCCAGTTTCAATCCAGGAAGCAAAGCTGGCCCTACAATCTCTCGATCAAACGCGATATTGATTCCACTTACAGGCATCATAGTCTTTGTAGGAATGGTCAGAACAGCATCCACATATCTAGAGTTCCTAAGCTCCGACTTGAGAGCTTGAGTGGGTGCATCATAATCTGCTAAATTAAGCCATAGTCCACAAGATAATCCACAATTCACTCCACTACGTAAACTAAATGGGTAGCCGCGAACAAAATCAGTTCCCTTGCGATAAGGGTCATAAAGGGTGTTGAAAAAGAACGGGGTGGCCGGCGTGGAGAGGTTTAAAATATGTTGAGCCACAGCATCGACAACGATGCCATCATTATCCTTAGCCGGCAAGCAGTCATCATCAATAGAAACAATATATTTCTTGTTAGACATTAGATACCCAAAGTAACGGCAAGAATAACCAGAAAACATAGCAGCAGCAGTACGACCAGCAACACGATCAATATCATTCTTGGTGTAAACATCAACATCAAATCCCTCGGGTATTTTAAGATCCTCTTTCAAATCAGGGTCCTTGACAATAATAATGTGATATTTTGAAAACATGGGTTTCCATTCATTCAAGAAGGATGTAATGTCAGAATGAACAACACCAATCACAATGTCAACATCAGAGGCCTTTATCGACATTTTCCAACACAGATGATCAAGCAATATCTGATGATCAGATCTGATATAATATCAGACAAAACAACATTAATCTGTGAACAACAAATCAAATGAAACACATGAAACATAATGCGGAATGGAAAAACTTACCAGGAAGAGAAAGGGTGTGTTGGATCGGATCTGAGAATAGTGAGGGGGAGAGATGGAGGATTGATTAATAGGGTTGAAAAGCAGAAGCACTCCGCACGATAACAATCCATTCAGATCTCGTGAGAATTGGTCCATCTTCTACTTAATCTCGGATCTCCAGATTAATTAATCGCAATTTAATATCGCATTTAACCCACGTACTCTCTCGTGCGCTTCAAGAAAGTATAGGAAATGATTCAAGAAGGAAATCAGGAGAAAAGCACTTTAGATTATAAAATATAAATAGATCTGAAACGTTGAATATTCTGATCGAACGACTATTAATTTGAGGGGCCAAACATAATTTATTGAAACATTAATTACTCAATTATGATTTTAAAACGTCAGGAAGGGTAGATTAGTCAAAAAAAATCAAAAAATCAGTTTTGAATCGGTTTCCGAAAATCACGTTTTCACAGATTATTCTCGTTTTCGATTTTGAGCTAGCGATTTTCAGAATCGTCGAACGCGACCGTAACCGCATACGCCTTCGTTCGAGAGTCGTCGTCTAGAAGATCCGAATCTATTTCGTTTAGTAGATCTGAAACCCTAATCTCAGTAAGTTGTCTCGGTAGTGTCGTAAGCGATTCAATTTGGCTCCGAATCAAACAATCGACGATAGCCATCCGCCCAGTCATACCAACGCGATTCGTTAATCATCCATCCTAACATCACCGACTCGCTCTCTTATAGATTTGAAACCCTAAGGTTGTATTGGAGAACTCAGAGAACTTGTATGATTTTATTGTATTGGAGAACTCAGGGAACTTGTATGATTTTGATGTTTTGGATTGTTAGGGATAATCTACTTTGGTTTGACATTTTGGTTTGATGATCAATTTTATGTTTTATGAAGTTAATGAAAAAAGCAGATTTATAAATTGTGTATTATTAGTTCACAGGTTACATACATACACTACGTACTTTTATACCTCTTGCAACATCGAAAAATTGGTGTTGCATAGGTGTATGTTGCATAAGTACCTCGCGACATTTAAGTTGACGTTGCATAAGAGGACACGTTGTCTTAGATCACTTTCGCAACATACACTAACGCAACATCTAAACATGTGTTGCGTAACTTAAAATGATGTACTAATGCAACATACAGTTACGCAACATCACAATATATGTTGCATTACATGGAACAGGGAAAGCTTATTGACTTTTCAACGTCGTTTGAAAGTAAATAGTACGAATGGTTTATGATGATTGGTGAGGGTTTGTTTGTTGTCGTTCGGTTACGCAACATACATTGTCTTTGTATGTTGCAAAAGTATGTTTACATTAATTATGAAACTATGAAGGGAAATGGGGAGGGAAAATTGAGAGGGAAATTTTACAAGAATGAATAATGGGTGAGAGGGAAATATTTCGTGGAATAAAAAAGAGGGAATAAAAAGAGGAGGGAAAGTGTGAAGAAAAATTGATAATGAATAAATATTTAGATTTAATATTCTAATTTTGATCCAAGAACTTATATTAATCGACTAAATAAAAAAAATGAAGTTATTAATTGATTGAATAATAATTAAATTCAGAATATATGTAGGATTTGGGGTATAAGCCTATGAGTTTGGGGTATAAGCCTAAGGGTTTGGGATTTGGGGTATAAGCCTAAGGGTTTAGGGTTTAAGGCATAAGCCTAAGGGTTTGGGGTTTGGGGTATAACCCTAAGGGTTTGGGGTATAACCCTAAGGGTTTGGGGTTTGGGGTATAAGCCCTAAGGGTTTGGGGTTTGAGGTATGGGTATAAGCCTTAAGGGTTTGGGGTTTGAGGTTTGGGTATAAATCCTAAGGGTTTGGGGTTTGGGTATAAAACCTAAGGGTTTGGTGTTTGAGGTATAAGTCTAAGGGTTTGAGGTATAAGTCTAAGGGTTTGAAGTTCATGGTATAAGCCTAAGAATTTGGAAAATCAAAAATTGGAAAACCATATTTCATCATTATGGATTTAGCATTTTATTAGAATTAAATTGTTTTATTTTGGAATTGAAATTTCATCATTCAAATGAATGATTCGTGATATTTTTTACCTTTGTTAACATAAATGATTAAGTGATCATGTAAGTATAAATGATGAAAATATCTAATATCTAATATCTAATATCTAATATCTAATATCTAATATCTAATATGAATATGCTATACGAATAGAACATCATTAAAATCTGATTTATTATTTTTATTTCCTAAATTAGTGATAACTAGACCTGTTCAAATCCGGGTTAGCCCGCCCGGCCCGTCCGACCCGCCCGATAAAATAAGCGGGCTTGGACACAAAATTATACCCGATGGGCTAGCCCGGTCCGGACCGTTTTATTAATAGGGTCGGGTATGGACACTAATTTAAGCCCAAACCGGGCTAAAAAGCCCGCCCATTACCCGATATATATAATCATAAAATAAATTTTAATAATTATAATATTCATCTTTTACTTATATATCAATTTATGTATCATATTTATATGAAATAATTAACAATACGAAAAAATTTATTTTTGTAAATGTAGTTGTGTAGCTTGCATTCACATGATTTTCAATATATAATAGTGTACTATTCTAAAAATATGTATATTATTTGTATCAATAAAAATATAGTAGTAAATACGATTTATAATACATTTTTATTTTTATTTTTTAAACTTATTTTTTTTTTGATTCAGTTCGAATAATACAAGTTTGGTATATGCAATTAGGGCTTTTTGGCCCGACGGATAACCCGGTCCAATACACGGGTCGGGTATGGACACAATTTTTGGTCCGAAAATAACGGGCGGGTTTAGCCCGGCCCGAATATATGGGTTCAATTTTTTAAAATTATCCGGTCCGAACCCGGCCCGAGCCCGGATTTGAACAGGTCTAGTGATAACGTATCAACATAACATGTTTAATCTAATTTTATTGATTTTATACAATTTTTTGTACTATTTAATCCTAGAGTTTGAATTAAGTATTGAATGAAGGGTAAAGATTATAATCCGAGTTCATTTATACTAACCAATCATCCTAGGCCACATCATTAGGAAGAAGAAGAGGGAAATTAAAAAAGTAAGAGGGAAAACAAAATTTTGACAGATGTAATCTCATCCGTTGATATCTCAACCCTAAACCAAACCCACTTCTACTTTCACAGCCGTTCTCCTCTCCTTCCACTTCAACTCTCTACTCTGTCATCCATGTTACTCGACATATGCTCTTCTGTCATCTCAATCACCATGTCTCCATCTTCTACCGCTTCTTGATCATGTCTCCAAAGCCGTAGAAGGCGACATATCTGTTAGACGGAGAGTGAGTTGGAAGATTCGAGAAAGTTTGAGATGCGATTGTGTACGTACGGATCTGGGAAGAGCGAGCGAGAACGGGGAGAGGAGAAGGCGATCGATCGAGTTGTAGCCTTGTAGGTGAGATTGAGAACTGAGAAACGGAGAGGAGCGAGTCCGGTCGCCGTTCTCAATTGGGTTGATTTTTGTTCAATTTCTGATCCGGTTCAACTTTGTGATTTAAGATGCAAACTGCCCTGGTGTGAGTTGTGACTATACATTTTCAGGCCCTAGCTTGTCATCAAGTTCTTATTGTTTTTTCTTTGTGTTAATGTTGCTATGGTTTCTTGTGCTTCTGTAATTTTGTTTACGCATCTGATAATGTAAAATTTGGTTTCAGGTCAACAGTTACATTCCTGTACATTTGGTGCTGGAACTTCAAAAGGCATGGCCTGGTTCAGAAGTAAGGTGGAACCGGATGCGCCGTTGATCCTTACTTTCATTGGTTTTCAGTTTTCACAGATGGAAACTAAATGCTTCTCTGGTCATACACAGAGGTTCAGAATGGACTGCCAAAAATTGATATTGAATACACCACTCATGATGAAGTCGCAAAGAAAAAATTCCGAAGCTATTGGATTCAGACCTCTAACTGATACGTAATTTTTGGATTTGCAATTTGTATGTTGATACGTAACCAAAATTTTGGTTACTTTTTGAATTGTTTTTAATGGAATGTAAATTTAAAATTTATTGTTTGTTGAATAATAGTTATTTATAAATTTGTCGAACATGCGATATGTTTTGATTATGTTGCTTAAGAAAAGGTATAAAGAAAAAACATATACTTATGCAACATATTTCACGTTGCGTTAAAATAAACACTGCACTGAGAGAAGCATGTTGCAAAAGGTAAAACGTTTATGCAACGTAGTCTAATGCAACAACAAAACGTTGCAAAAGTGGTTAACTCTTATGCAACATACTCTAGATGAATGTCGCACGGCTTATGCGACACGTCCTATGCAACATTATCTTTTGCAACAAGCTGTATGTTGCACGAAGCTTATGCAACACCTTTTCACTCTTTTGCAACACACACTTGCATGTTGCGTAGTGTTAAAAAGTACGTAGTGATATGGTCAACGATCGCATTCTTATGATTCATGATTTGCTATATCATGATTCGTGATTTGCTATATCATGATTCATGATTTGCAATACTATGATTATATGATTCATTATTTGTTATGCTATGATTCATGATTTGCCGTGATATGATTCATGCTCTGCTATGCTATGATTCATAATTTGTCATACTATGATTCATAAATTGTTATACTATGATTCTATTATTTGCTATAAATATGATTCATGGGTCATACACTATTACAAACTTAAATTGCGCAAAGTTTGGCCTTAACCCTCACAACTGACGACCATACTGTATAATATAGTGTAACTTTTGAATCATATCAACTAGTCATGATTTGCTCCGACATGATTCATAATTTGCTATTATATGATTCATGAATCATATCCTACTAAATCATGAATCATATTATATAGCAGAAAGTGGTTGGTATTGTAAATCACTAATTGAATACTTGAAATTGATAGGAAAAATGTTTAATAATTTTTTCACATAACTTTAGAAAATTAAACCACCTTCACATCAAAAAAATTGAATGTAGATTTTCCATATCATAAAATTAAATGTCGGTTCCTTAAAATAAGGGATTGATATTACTGAGTATATTTGAAAAATATATTATGCAGTGTATTTCCATTATTGCCTTTTTGTTATTTTTTATATTAATTAATATTCTTTAATTATAACCGTTGATTGAAATCTAATGGGTGGTTTAGATTTGTTTGCATTTTATAACCAAACTAGCACTTTTCATTTGATCCATTCTCAGAAGGGAAATATATCATATGTATTCATTCAAATAATGATATTAATAAGGGTTAATCGTATATGACTATCTGTACAATATGTCATATTCTACGGAACCATCTGTATATTGTAATATTGCATTCGATTACATGTATAATGTTTGCCGTTCAAACAACCACCTATCACTATTCCGTCAAAAATTACGTTAAATATATTAACTTTTTATTATAATAGTAATATTTTTATAATAATACACCACCAATATAATAAACGATTTTTTGCTTTACCACCTTTATAATCACTTCCGTTACCACTTAATCACCTCTCTATTACCACTTAACCACCTCTCGGTTACCAAAGGTGGTTGTTTGGTAACGGCGATAATTATAAAGGTGGTCGAATGCAATATTGCAATATACAGGTGATTCCATGGAATATGACCTATTATACAGGTGATCATCTGTAATTAACCCTATTAAAAACCGTCAATCTCAAACCGTCCCGCGTTTTTTACTAATTCAATTGTAAATTAATTAATAACTACTCCCCAAATATAGTTGTTCTCTTATAACTTAACTCATAATGTCATCTTCAAGAATAAAATGACAGTTAATCAAAAGAAGATTATTATATTTGAGTTTTACTGTTTTGAAATTGGGAAAATTAATGAGTCAGGATTGTATGAGTTTGGTGATTTATAATAAGATCAGTTTGAATTTTATTTTCATAAATGATCAATTTTTAGGAACATGTAGACCGAAATCGTATGTTGCCTTTCTTTTAAATAACTTAACTCATAATTGTATGACTATCTGTTTTCATAAATGACGATTGAGATTAAAGTAAATTAATTGGTTGAATTTGTAAATACACGTGTGGTTAGGAATGATGGTTGTCAATATCAACCGATGGATTAATAGAAATTAACGGTTGAGACGATGTCCTTCCATTTCACAAATATTTATATGTCCTATTAGAAACGTACTCGAGATGTTAATTATATTACTCTCCCACACGTACATACACATTATCCCGAAGTGGGTTACCAAATATATATGTCACTACATTTACTTTTTAGTACTTCACATTCATTCGAAATACTATTGAAACTTACTAACGTATTTTCTCAGAAGCTGCCATAACAACAACTGGGACAAGTTCTATTACGATCTAGAATTACTAGTGGAATTAGAGCAGACAAAAAACATAGAGGGTGAGATCAAGAGAAAAGCAAGATGAGTGAAAGTGATATGGGGAGACCTTCTAGTTTGAAAAAAGAAGTGTATGACTACTAAAAGTGTAAGATGAAAGTCTATATCAGATCACTGAACGAGTATGCTTGGAAAGCCATAGTTGAAGGATGGACTACACTAATAGATGTTACCGAAGACCCTGGAGATAGAGTTCAGAAACCAGAAGCGTCATGGACAGATGAAAAAAAAGTAGTGCCAAGGAAATAGTCATGTCTTGCGTGACATCGTAGCTGTAGTAGACAAGAGAAACTAAAAGCTGATAGCCAGAGTGGAGGTTGTAAAAGATGCATGGATGATACTGGAAACAAATTTTAAGGGAGATTCAAATGTAAAGAAAACCGAAATGCATATGTTGAGCTAAGCTTTGAGCAATTGACGATGAAGGAAGATGAGACCATAAGTGACTTCAACAATCGTCTAATAGATATAGTGAATGAGATGAGCATACTCGGAAGGCATGTGTAAGAAGATGAGCAAATTGAAAAAGTTCTCATATCTTGGCCTTAGAGATTTGATGTGAAGTTGACTGCTGTTGAGGAGACTATAGACAAGGAGAACATGAAGATGGATTCACTCATGGGATCGCTCTGAGTTTATGAGATGAAACTAAATAGCAAAAAGAATGTAGAGAAGAAGGCCAAAGGCATAGCATTGAAAGCTATTGTAACACATGCTGACTCAAAATCTGATGATAAGGTGGAGGATAATCAGATAGCCATGATAGTCAAACAGTTCAAGAACTTCATCAAAAGAATTGACAAGAGAAAGCCAAACTACAATACACGAGGTGAACATGAGTATCGAGGTAAGAAGGATGACTGTAAAGAGCCTGGTAATAGAAATATCCGATACGAAAAGATGACTGATTTTAGAACAGGCGGAAGGAGACTGAACTCAATCCAAAAGAGGAGATTCAATATAGAGCATGTCACGGTTACAATCATATTCAACGACATTATGTTAATACTTTGATGAAAAAGAATGCTATGGAGACCAAAGGAAAAAAGGAGGTATGTCTTGTTTATAGTTCGACTACGAATCTAAACAAAGATATGTGGTACTTTGATAGTGGTTGTTTAGCTCATATGATAGGGAACTCAAATTTTTATTAAGCATATCACTCATTTGGATGGACGAGCAGTTACCTTTGGAGATAGTAAAAAAGGTAGAATTGTTAGAGCAAGCATTCTGGATTCACCTGGAGTCCCCGATTTGACAAGCGTGCTTTACATTGAGGATTCCAAGCAAACATCATCAGCAAAGGTTAGATCTGTGATGAGTTCATGGAGGTGAAGTTTACCAAAAACTTAGGCAGAGTTCTGAATAGAGAACAATATGTGATGCACGACAGTCGATTTACCAACAATTGTTATTTGTTAGATGTTGTAAGCGCAGTCGCTGAGTCAAAATGCATGTTTTCTAAGACAGATGAGATGGAGTTGGGGCACAGAAGATTGGGACATCAAAACTTGAAAGCTCTCAAGAAACTCTAGAATAAGCTGGTTAGAGAGCTTCCTGATATTAAAGTTGAGGAGAATAAAGTTTGCATAGAATGTTGGATTGGTGAGGAGACTGGAGCAAGTCACTCAGCAACTACTTAGACAAATGCAAAGCGCATACTGGAGCTGTTACCTGTTAATCTTGTCATACTATACCAAGAAAAGCAAACTATCGGAAAGAGGTATTTTTAGTAAGTGTTGATGATTTTTCCAGATTTGCTTGGATAAGCTTTCAGGGAAAAATCAGAAACTACTAAGCACCTTGTTGAGTTGATTACCAGACTGTAGTGTGAGAAAGAACTGTCTCTTGTGTTTATTAGAAGCGATCATGAAAGGGAATTTCAGAATCAGGCCTTTGAAGAGTTATGTAGGCAGGAAGGGATCACACATCAATTATCTTCACCATTGACTCCAAACGGAGTAGTCGAGAGGAAAAACAAATCAATTGTGGAGATGGGAAGAACATTGTTGGGAACAAATAATGTAGCACTTCAATTCTAACCGAAGCGATTAACACTGCTTGTCACATACTTCTTGTCACATACTTAACCGAGTAACAACATGAGGGAGTAATTTCAATCTATAAGAAAGCAGTTGTTAAGTATTTTCATGTGTTTGGAAAAACCTGCTACATTATGGATGATAGGGAGTATAAATAAAAGCTAGATGCTAGGAGTGATGAAGGCATTTTCTTGGGATACTTCGGTCATAGCCTTGCCTAATGAGTCTACAACAAAAGTACTAAGACAATCATGGAGTCGTTGAAAGTTGCAGTGGATGAAGGAAGCACATAATAGAGATGTACTGGTACCACAAAATGCTAATACAACTGGTGAAAAATGAGAGAAAACTGTACAGGTGAAGAAGATGATCGTCACCAGTTCCCGAGGAGCATGCTAAAGAAAGTTCTGATGAACAAGAGCAAATTGAGTTGAATCCATCATAGCACATTCAAAAGCATCATCCCCTGACCAACATTATTGGAAGTCCAAACAGGAGCATGGTTACTATAGGAGTTAAGAAGAATTACAAAGAGAAGGTTCAGTTTGCTGAGCCGAAAGGCCCGAAACATGTACAAGATGTCTAAGCAGATGAGTACTAGGTAGTGGCTATGTAGGAGGAACTTGGTGAGTTCACTCAGAGTTCACTCAGAATGATGTACCCACCATTGAATGTGATTGGTACAAAATGGGTGTTCAAGAACGAGACAGATGAGAAAGGCCACATTATCAGAAACAAAACAAGTTTGGTTGCACATGGTCATTCACATATTGATGTAGTAGACTTTAAGGAAACACTTGCATCTATGTTCCGATTGGAAGCAGTCAGAATTGTGATGGCCCTAGCTTGCTACTTTAATTTCAGATTGCTTTAGACGGATGTTAAATGTGCGTTCTTGAACGGAGTGTAACATAAAGAGGTGTATGTAGCACAATCTAAAGGCTTTGTCGACCCAAAACAGTAAGATTATGTATATCACCTGAAGAAAGCATTGTATGGTCTGAAACAAGCACCCAGAGCATGGTATGAAGGATAGTTTCTCCTTCAACAAAGCTATGTGCGAGGGGGAGTAGACATAACATTGTTCATCATATGGACTATCTTAGATTTTATACTTGCACAAATATATGTTGATGTAGAATTTGGAGCTACATCAAAGAAGATGGTGGAGCAGTTCGTGGAAAAAATACAGAGTGAGTTCCAGATGAGCCTTCTCGGAGAACTTTTTTTTGGATTTCAGTTGAATCAAAAGAAGGATAGAATTTTATCTCACAAAGCAAATATGCGAGAAATCTGGTGAAGGAATTTGGTATGGAGATAGTGAGTCACAAGCGTACTCCAATTGCCACAAATCAGAAGGTAAATAGATATGATGCTGGTGCAAGTGCTGACCAAACGATGTACAGGAGTATGATGGGGAGCCTTGACATTGCCTATGCAATAGTATGTGCTTGTTACCAAAGCCAATCGAAAGGAGAGTAATCTATCTCAAGTAAAGAGGAACTAACATATACTGCAGGAACTTCTGAGCTTAGGCATTGGTACACGAAGGACACAACCACAAGCACTGTGTTATTGAGTTGCAGATTGGGCAGGTAATGTTGATGACAGAAAGAGCACTTTTGGAGGATGCTTCTACATTGGAAACAACCATCTTCATAGTTCAGCAAGAAATAGAATAACATCTCCCTTTCGAATGGAGAAGCTTAATAAATAGCAGCTGAAAGTAGTGCGCTGCAGATGATGTAGATAAAGCATATGCCGGAGGAAAATGGTGTGGAACACGGTGTTATGACACTCTACTATGTCAAAATGAGTGTCATACGCATATCGGAGAATCCAATATAGCATACACGAACGAAGCACATAGAGATCATACACTATTTTATTCGTGAGCTTCTGGAGGGACAAAGATGGTACTAGTCCATGTGTGCACAAGTTGTCAGAAGGCAGATATCTTCACAAAGCACTAAGCATAGAACAATTCGAGATCTTGAGATCTGAATTGAGACTATGAGTAGTCAAGAACTGATTTGACATATGTTCTGCTAGGTCTTTAATGAGAGAAGGGTGATTGTATGGACTACCAGAAAAGGAGATGTCGTGCTTAATTTAGAACTAATGTTATAACATTTCCTTTATGTGTGCTATTTTAGAAATGTAACAAGTTTGGGCGAATATTTGAAGAGGGAAATTAGGGATGTGCGGGGATTTTTTGAAAAGTTGATTAGTTTTGGAAATATCTCTCACTCTTTAACTGAATTTTGAATTCAAATTTATCTCTCAAAGATCTTTTTTTTTAAATTGGTCAAGGAATGGACAATCCCCATTCTCAAGCCAATTAATTTATTCCCCTCTACCCTACCCCGCAGAACCCCTGCCCTGCCCCCATCAGGAATCGAACCCGGGTTGGCTCCAGTGGTGGCCCTTTTGGGTCCGGCTCTTACCAACTGAGCTAACCCCTAATCCTGCTGACGCAAACCCTAATCCAACAAATCAAAGAATAGAAATTTTATAAATTCTTGTTGAGTCGTGCTCTCTCTCGACGACTCTCAAACCCTCAATCCTCTGTAAATTTCAATGTTCTCCTTGCCAGCCACAAATTCTTCCACTGATCCAGTGTAATGAGGTGATATACTATTATGGTATCTTCTTTTTTCTTCTCTCCCTTGATGTAATCTTTTGTAAGCGAGGTCTTGAAATTTCTCCTGCTTCTTGCAAGCATCGTATACCTCGAATTTTGCATGCAGACAAAGAGAAGTAGAATGCATGAATCACTTCAAACCCAATGCATATTTTACAAAAAGTAAAGAAATATATGTAAGTATCACCAATGCACGAATCACTTCAAACGTAAAATACAATAGAATAGAAAACACATTTTCATTTTAAACTTACATTACCTTAATGTTGCTCCATACGAGGTTCTTCAATTCTGTGGGTACTAGTTTTCGAGTTATCAAAAGTGATTGGAACCCGTGTTTGTGGCGCTAAACAAGGCGCAATCCTCCAAATCGCTTTGTTCGGACTGATTGGATGTCCTTTCTCATTAAATACAATCGATGACTTGGTTTAAGAGGTGTTTGTCTTCTCACAAAATTTTGTCAAAAAATTAGCCCCCTGCTTCCTTTCTTAACAGGTGGGGAACATTCCCACACGGAATCACCACCACCGTCGTCATTCGAGATTTGTAAACCATCCATTACTATGAATTCATCAAAATAATGCATGATCAAACAACAAGAGAAGTATATAAAGAAAGGATTGATCAAACACCATAACAAATTCATCAAACAAGGTTAAGATTTGGGGTTTACCGGATTAAGAAGCTTTGGCCGGAGCTTTGGGGTTTTTATGAAATTACATGGAGCTAGATTATTTGGCGAGGCTTGAAGAGCTAAGGAGTTCGTGAACTCGAGCGGAAATGGACGAGCAGAATGGATGACAACCGGTAAAAACATGAATCTGGAAATTTGTGAATGAGTAAACTTGAACATCCAAAATTATTCGGGTTTATAGGCGATGTTACGACAACGCTTATGTAAATTAAATATAACTTACAACAGCGCTTATTGATTTAGGTGTTGTTGTAAGTACAAACAATAACAACGCATTTTTGTATGAGCGTTGTCATAAGTATATTACAATACTTTAATAAAAATCGCTATTGTATGTACAATCTACGACAAGGCTTATCTAAATAAGCGATGTCGTAAGTATGAAAAACGACAGCGCTCATTAATATAGGTGTTGTCCTTTAGTTTTTACAGCTTTGTAATTTAAAACACTTTTCAATTATAAGTTTCAACTGCGTTTCAGTTGTCAAGCGTTGTTGTATGTCTAAATGTAGTATATTATCTGTTGTTCAATGTAATCAAACAACTGAATTGCCTAAAACGAATTCAAGAACCCTAAAATCAGAAAACAGAAATTGAGAACGAATACACCTGATGTATACCGAGGTTATATGACCGCAAGGCCTTTACTCCTCGTTGAGCAAGCTCGGGCTAGAAGAATGCACTAAGACTGGCCGGAATAATTCGCCGGAATGATTACAGCAACACCTGGATGAGTCTCGGAGTTGAACACTTTCAACCCGTTTTACAGAGCAATCAAAGCAACACTAATCTATTAAGAAACTCTCTCAACACAAGAAATAGAATCTTGGACAAGTTGAAAACTGAAAGCTTTTTGATAGAATTGAATTAACTCGCTCTGCCGTGAGGTATTAAATATCTCAAGTTGCAGATGAGATATGCCCCCAGATTCAATCCTGGCCCCAATCTCTCTTTTAATCCTGTCCGTCCATGACATTTAGAAGATCATCTTGTGCTTTAGTCAACGCTGCGTTTTGACTAGCTTTAATTAAATAACCAAAGCAACTTCAATACTTCAAATCCTCCACCTGAAGCTGCTACTTCACAAGACCAGCTTCTTCATCACTAAACTAGGTCATAACCAGCAATAGTGCACCCTTCTTAAACACCGGCTTAACGCTCAAAACTTGCAAACAGATCAACCTTTTCCACTCTAATCTGCTTAGCAGCCAGTTTTTCCCTGACAAAATGAAGCCTCACATCTATATGTTTAGTCCTATCATGATATACAGGATTTCTACATAAATGTAATGCTGACTGGCTATCAGTAAACACTGTACCACAACAGTTCAACACTTTAATCTCATTTAGCAAACCTTGCAGCCAAATACACTCCTTCACAGACTCCCCTAGTGCTACATATTCAGACTCTGTAGTTGACAGAGTTACTATAGACTGCAAACCTGACTTCCATGATATGCAATTTCCCACCAAGCGTAAAATAGAAAGCTGTAGTAGATTTTCTTGAATCTTTATCCCCTACAAAATTAGAATCTACAAAACCAACCAGATCAAGTGCAGAATGTTGCTCACTAAAATTCAAACCATAGTTCAAAGTTCCAGCAATATAAGAAATCATCCATTTAACACCCAACCAGTGATCATATCCTGGATTTGACATATATCTACTAAGCACAGATATTCCAAAACCTAAATCTGGTCTAGTACTTATCATTGCATACATTATGGAGCCAACTGCACTAGCATAAGGGTATTTCTCCATTCTAAGCTTATCCGAAATAGTTTTTGGGCAGTGAGATTTATTGAAATCAAAATGAGCAGCCAAAGGCATTGAAGCTACTTTCAGTCTAAAGAACTAAACCTTTTTACTAACTTTTCAAGATAAGGCTTTTGATGTAACTTTAGACTATAGCTTGATCTATCTCTATCTATCAACATACCTAAGATTTTCTTTGCAGAACCTAGATCTTTCATATCAAATACACTATTTAGTTTTTCCTTAAGGTTTAAACTACTATCCTTTGAGCTACTAATTAGCAACATATCATCAACATATAGTAGTATAAAGATAGGCACATTATCAACAAAAGAAAAATATAAGCAACTGTCAAAAGCACTCCTGACAAAACCTATGCCAAGTACAAACTTATCAAACTTCAAGTACCACTGTCTAGGACTTTGTTTCAAGCCATAAAGAGATTTTTTAAGCAAGCACACAAAGTCAGGGTACCTTTTATCAATAAATCCTTTAGGTTGCCTCATATGGATGGTCTCTTCAAGATCTCCATGTAGAAAGTTGTAGTCACATCCATCTGTTCAAGCTCATAATCAAACTGTGTAACAATCGACAACATTAGTCTTATGGTTTTAAATTTCACAACAGGAGAAAACACCTCATTGAAGTCAATACCAGCCCTTTGGGTATAACCCTTAGCAACTAATCTAGCTTTGAACCTTGGAGGATCTTGCTCTATTAAGCCTTCTTTCACTTTATATAACCACCTGCATTCAACAAGCTTTTGATTTGCAGGTCTCTCTACTAGAACCCATGTTTGATTTATTCTAAGTGAGTTCATCTCAGATTCCATGGCATCCAACCATTTCTGCTTATTTGCACTAGCTATGGCCTCTGCATATGTCTCCGACTCATCCTTTTGTATTTCCTTAGCTGCAACTAACGCAGTGTACACTAATTCTGCATAAGAACTATACCTTGGATTTGGGGTAATGGTTCTTCTAGCTCTGTCCCTGGTGAGAACATAATCAGTGAGAGTGCCTCGTGATGCAACATCATGTTGCTCTATTGCATCCTCCACCTGATCAACATTTTCTTCATACTGATCATCCAGTTCTGCTGCTGGATCTTGAGGTTCAATACTGGGTTCTAACTGAATGATTAGGGGAGAATTCTGAGGGTTACTATCAATAGAATCATTAGGCAGATTCCTACAAGGGAAATTCATCTCGTCAAATATGACATCTCTAGTAACAATAGTTCTTACCCCTGGTGAATCCCTTTCCCAAATTCTATACCCCTTTGTACCAAAGTCATGTTGGTAGCCCACAAATACTCCCTTTTTTGATCTAGGATCTAATTGCCCTCTTTGGTGTGAGCATAAGCTGCACAGCCAAATACCCTTAAATGGCTTATATTAGGAGCCTTACCTGACCATGTCTCTTGAGGACTTCTGAACTCTAATGCCCTGCTGGGCGATCGATTCATTACATGCACAGCATTAGCCATAGCCTCTCCCCAGAAGGACTTTGTTAGTCCTGATGTGAACAGTAAAGCTCTGACCTTCTCCAGTAAGGTTCTATTTAACCTTACAGCCACACCATTTTGCTGGGGAGTGTACCTCACTGTCCTGTGTCTAGTAATTCCCTGTTTTTTAAAGAAACTTTCAAATTCCCTGTTTTTTAAAGAAACTTTCAAAGGTCTTTAATCTTTTCCCTGTTTCATTCTCAATTTGAAGTTTCCATTTTTGGAATCTATCAAATACCTCATCTTTGGTCTTTAGCAAGAAAACCCAAGATTTCCTAGAAAAGTCATCCACAAGACTCATAAAATATTTGTTCCCTCCATGTGTGCTATGATTAGAGGGCCCCCACAAGTCTGAATGAACATAATCTAAAATTGCTTTAGAATTATGAATCCCTGTAGAGAAGCTGAGTCTATGTTGCTTGGTCTGAACACATGGTTCGCAGAAAGAAAGTTTGTCTATCTTTAGATTTCCTAGGCTCCCATTTTTATATAACCTTTCCATGACATGTTCTCCCAAGTGAGCTAACCTCAAGTGCCAAATCATTGTCTTTGACAATACAGGGAGTGAATTAACCACATTTCCTTCATTTCTATTAATGCAAATGCCTTCCAATACATACAAACCTCCTATTTTATTTCCAGTGAATATTTCCTTCCCTTTTCTAACTACAACCAGCTTTGCACCTTCAACTCTACAGGTACAGCCTATATCATCCAATGTTCCTAAAGAGATCAGATTTCTCCTCAGGGATGGTACACACCTTACTTTAGTCAGAGTGACAAGTTTTCCATTATCTAATTTGAGAGTGATGGAACCAACTCCAGTAACCTCACACCTAGCATTATTACCCATATAAACTTTCTCATCAGATATACTTACCCAATCATCAAACCAAGATTCATGAGGGCACATGTGAAAAGAACACCCTGAGTCCATTATCTAATTTGATTGATCAGATTGATCAGAAACAGTCAAGACTTCAGGGAAAGAGTCTTGTTTGCCTTGAGTTATGGCCAGATTTGATTCTGACCCTCCTTTGGTCTTTTCTTTATCTCTGTTCTGCCACTTGTAGCAATTCTTCTTGAGATGACCCACCTTACCACAAAAGAAACATTTCCTTATTTCACCTGAAGACTTAGTGTCTTTACCTTTATCAGGTTTCTTCTTTTGCTCAGTATTAGAATCTTTAGAACCTTGACCCTAAGGAATCTTACCTCCAGACTTGCCTTTAACGAACAGGTTGGAACCATTCTTAGACTTAATTTGTTTCAACTCAAGTTCCCTAGCTCTCAATGCATTACATAGCATATCATAACTAGGAACATTACCTGTATACTGAAACACATTTCTAACCATGCTATAACTATCAAGCAGAGAGTTCAATAACACCATGACAGTAGAATCATCCAAAGCATGTGGGGTACCAGAAAGCATCAATGATAGCTTAAGAAATTCATCGAAGTTTTCATCTATAGACTTAGTTCCATCCAGTTTAAAAGCAAACACTGCAGCCTTTAGATATGCTAGATTAGAGGTAACCTGATTAGCATACAATTCTTCTAGTCTATTCCACATATCAACAACTGTAGTACAAGAACATATCTTCTGCAAGATTTCATGTGTAAGTCCAAGAACTAGCAGATTGAAAGCCTATTTGCAGATTCTTGTTTTTCTTTTCTTTTCTTTTCATCCTCAGTCCAACTGGCTTCAGGATCCAGTGCAACCTCCACCTCATGGTGTGATTGCAGGGCTCTCATTCTGAGTCTCCATACATGGAAATCTCCGTTTCCATCAAACTGTGTGATCTCCACTTTTCCAGGTGCCATCCAAGGTTACCTCAGCAAAGTTCAACACAAAAGAGATCAGAACCAGGCAATAAGTTGATGAATTACAGTCAAGAAATTGATATCCCGCTCTGATACCACTATGGTATATTATCTGTTGTTTAATGTAATCAAACAACTGAATTGCCTAAAACGAATTCAAGAACCCTTAAATCAGAAAACAGAAACTGAGAACGAATACACCTGATGTATACCGAGGATATATGACTGTTAGGCCTTTACTCCTCGTTGAGCAAGCTCGGGCTAGAAGAATGCACTACGACTGGCTGGAATAATTCGCCGGAATGATTACAGCAACACCTGGATGAGTCTCGGAGTTGAACACTTTCAACCCGTTTTACAGAGCAATCAAAGCACCACTAATCTATTCAGAAACTCTCTCAACACAAGAAATAGAATCTTGGACAAGTTGAAAACTGAAAGCTTTTTGATAGAATTGAATTAACTCGCTCCGCCGTGAGGTATTAAACATCTCAAGTTGCAGATGAGATATGCCCCCAGATTCAATCCTGGCCACAATCTCTCTTTTAATCCTGTTGACGAGCACGTCGTTGAGTGCTGCAAATTTATCCCTACTCTCCTCACTAGTATAGTATCGGCAAGCTGGGGTCGAATCCACAGGGAACGGTGGAAGTCTCTTCTCAATCTACAAACTAAGAATTGGGGTTGTGCGTGAGTAAACAATTAAAAGAAAGAAAACTACTGCGCAAGTGTAACTGGCGCATACAGAGAAAGCAGGTATAAAAGGTGTAAATAAATATGCAAGAGATGATCTCGGTTCAGATTCTTCACTATGAATTCTATGTTTATCCTTGGTCACTAATGGTACATGATATAATTGTCACGTAGATTAAGGTCCTGTCACAGCTTAATAACCTACACATACATTCCGGTCAAAGTCTGTATGATATTATTACTCAATCTAGTCTAGTCAATAACGAATCCGGTCAAGGTAGCTACTGCCTATTCTAGTGTTACTCCTATCATTCACAGTCACGTACTTCTGATAGTTTAACTATAGATAATAGATTCTACAACTAAGTCTGCGGTGCAAGGCTTCGCTTAATTGTCTAACCTAATTATCATGCAATTGAGTTCGGAATAATAATACTAAACTTAATCATGCAAATTAAGAACAAGACCTCAAAACATATTATTCATAGATCAAATCCAAACCGAGTTCAGTGAGTTTAGCTACTCATACTGAATGAATACATCTCAAGAATAATTAATGACAACTAAATAACAAGACAAATCTGTATGTGCGTCGTCAGGCTCGCGTGACAGCTTCGCGCGCGTCGGAGTTCTGCTCTCTAAGTATCGTGTGTGTAATCGCTCTCTTGTGATTCCATCAAGCTTTGATATTTATAGCCTTGCCTCCTAGGGTTTCCACGAATATTTAGGCAAGGATATCTGTAGGAAATCATCTATATCTCTAAGAATCAGCTTAGGAAATATTAAATCTCCAAAAACTGAACTTAGAAATATCTTTAGCGCGTGATGACGTCATCGTTCCGAATATCTCGCTTCTGCTGACGTCACCGTTTTGCTGTCTTCTGCGCGACCCACACTCGCGCGCCATAGTGCTCGCGCGCTAGTGGTCTTTGTCCTTGTTTGTCAAGTTGTTGTCTTTTGTTCTGGAAATCAGCCTTCTTGTTGCGTTTTGTTCTAACTCATCTTTTAGACCTGAGATACAAAACTACACCAAAAGCGTAATCTTATACTGAAATATGTTAAATTGGCAATGTAAAGGACTTAAAGTAGCGTACAACTACACTCTATCAAATCCCCCACACTTACTCTTGTTCGTCCCTGAACAAGTCGGCTTCCTTACCTTTTGTGTAATGCACGCGTGAATGTTGGACTTACTGCGCCAGATGTCTGCGCCACTCTCACAACCTGCGCACTTGTGATCATACAACACAAACTGATTTAAGTAACTAATTCAAACCTTGTGTTACCTCTCTTGTGGAATGCAATCAATTCGGATGATTGGGAGATAGTCCTTTTTAAGCACCGGTCACCGAATTCTACTTGAGTTGCGCTTGCATGGTTATTGTTTTCGCTTTCTCTGGTACGTGATTGATCCGCGTCTTAGGGTTTCTGAGCTTACGTCTTTGACGCTTACTGTTTGTTTCTCGGACAGATTGATAACCTTTGTTGCACAATTTCTTCTTTCATTGTTTCGGCCTTTTGAGCTTTAACTTTGAATTGAATACTTCTTTTCTGGTCCGGATCTTGATTCTTCCCTAGAACGTTTTCCAATCATGGCCTTCGGATAGCAGCTATGGAACCACGCCCCGCTCTCGCTTCTGATCAGTCGCGCGCAAGTCAGACCGCGCGTTTGCAACCGCGCGCCCCTTCCTGAGCAACTAACTTCCACGAAGACGGTCTGTTTTCCGTCTCGTCACGCTGGTAGGGTTTCGCCTTCGGCATCTGCGTGACTGAGCTTGCTCTTATTCCTTTGACCGCGAAGTACCAACCTCCACGAATACTCATAACCATGCAACCGATCCTCAAGCTTCGTTCGATCGACTGCTTCTCTAGGACGTTTCTATCAGCTCCACATCCCTCGTTATTCCACTCAAGAGATACACAAAATTCGAAAAAATTATCAAAAATCAGAATATGTCATATAAGCACAAAATACCTCAGGTGCGCGAGTGCGCAAACAGGTCGCGCACGCCAATGTTTCTGCGCGCAATTACCTCTTGAGATGTGTTCACGTTCGGTTTGGTTTTAAAAAAAACGAAAAATTAATTCTACTCCTAAGTTAAATGTACTACTACCCCCCACACTTAAACAAAAACGTGTCCTCACGTTATGCACAAGTAATAAGAAAGCAATAGTAATGCACGGGTTACCTCCCGGAAGTGCCGTGGTTTAACGTCGCTGGCTCGACAGTACCTTGTTTGGTCAATGCCTTGTTTGGGTTCTCTGGTGCGTCTCTGTGCGCGCGCGGTATGTATTGCGCGTGTCTGCTGATTCATGTGCGGGCTCTCCTAACTCCCCTGGTTCTGAAAGGTCGAACTCTTGTGCTGGTGGAATAGGCCCCGAAAGGTACTGCTTAATTCGCTGACCGTTCACCTTGAAACGGTGATGATCCTTTTCATCTTCGAGTTCGACGGCTCCGTATGCAAAGATTTTTGTGATGGTGAAAGGTCCGGTCCACCTACTCCGCAACTTCCCTGGCATGATCTTTAAACGGGATGAGAATAACAAAACCTTATCACCAATGTTGAAAGAACGACGAAGAATAAACTTATCGTGATAGATTTTGGTGCGCAGCTTGTAGTCGCGCGTACTGTCATATGCGTCCGCGCGCAGCTCTTCCAGCTCGTTCAAGTCCAACATTCTCTCTCGTTGTGCACTATCCAGATCCAAATTGCATGCGCGCAAAGCCCAGTATGCCTTATGCTCCAATTCCACTGGAAGGTGACATGCTTTTCCATAAACTAACCGGAATGGGGAGGTGCCGATTGGGGTCTTGAAAGCTGTCCGATATGCCCAGAGTGCGTCATCCAGACGAG
>QZGG01001409.1:0-66299 GCA_006409495.1 Sedum album | reverse complement strand
TTGCTCCAAGCTTTCCTGCCTCACATAACAAATCAAGTGTGTACTTCCTTTGGGAAATAAAGAGCCCTCATTAGAGTTGCATACTTCAATACCAAGGAAGTACTTAAGTTTCACCTAAGTCTTTTATTCGAAAACATTTTTAAGGAAAGATTTGGTAGCAATGATACCTGCCTTGTCATTCCCTGTGATGATGATATCATCAACATACACAAGCATAAACAACTCTACTTGACGGTCGCTTCAAGGTTGAAGAGGGTGTGATCTGCTTTAGACTTCTTTGAACCCTTTTTCTAAGTAAGGTGAGCTCAGCTTGTGGTACCAAGCTCTAGGTGATTGTTTGAGCCCATAAATGGCCTTCTTCAACCTCAAAACTTTTCCTGATTGAAACTGAATCTTGAGGCCAGGTGGAGGATGCATGTAGACTTCTTCTTTCAACTCTCCTTGTAGAAATGCATCTTAACATCCATTTGCCAAAGATCCCATTTGAGGTTGATAGCAATAGAGAGAATGATCCTCACTGTATGAAATTTGGCAACCGGAGAAAAAGTCTCAACATAATCCAACCCAGAGGTTTGAAGTAAAGCCTCATGCAACAAGTCTGGGTTGTACCTTTCAATCTGCCATCACTTCTGTATTTAAGGTAAAGACCCACTTGCTTGCACAGCCTTCTTCTTTGGAGGCAAATCTGACTCATACCAAGTGCCATTCTTTTCCATAGCTTTTAGTTTCTTCTTCTATAGCATCCCTCCAATTCTTGTGCAACAATGGCTTCATCATATGTTGGGGACTTTGATTCTCATCCAGCTTGCTGATGGAAGGCTCTATGCTTAATGGGTAATTCTGAAGTGCACTCAGCCACCACCCCTTTGTAGTATACCCTAGCTTTGGTTCTAGTGCTTCTTCTTGAAGCAGGTTGAATACTGACAACTTCTTGTCTATGAGGTTCTGAGTCAGGTGCTTCTTCTCTATGAGGTTCTGAGTCAGGTGCTTCTTCTCTATGAGGTTCTGAGTCAGGTGCTTCTGAATCAGGTGTCTCTTCTGAGTCAAAGGTCTCTTCTCCTTAAATCTCTTTCCTTATCATGAGTAGCTGAGTCATCACTCCCTGAATCATTTCCCCCTGAGTCATGAGCAGCGTGTTCATCCCTTCCTGAGTCATCTCCCCCTTCATGGTGAGGAAGAGAAACTTCTGAAACCTACTCCTAAATCAGACTTTAGATGTCTAGGAGGATTGAGGCCAAAACTGTCAAGAAGAGCTCTTAGAGTTGCAGCTCTTTCTGAGGCAGATTGAGACAAGTTCTTCAGCTCCTCCCAGTTGCCTTTGTCATAGTAAGCCCTTTGTCTCTATGAACTTCACATCTCTTGATACCAAAACCTTTCTCTCCACTAGATCATAACACTTGTACCCCTTCTGAGTAGTCGAATATCCAATGAAGATGGCCTTTGTGCTCTTTGGCTCAAGCTTGTTTCTTAACTCACCTGGGATTAGTACATAGCACAAGCAACCAAAAACTCTTAAATGATCAATGAAGGGCCTGGTCTTATTGAGTACCTCAAAATGAAGAGATGTCCCCAAGGACCTTAGTCGGGGTTCTGTTTATCAAGTAGCATGCGGTCATAACTGCATCACCCCAAAATCTCTTAGGAACCTTAGTGTGGAACATCATAGATCTGGCTACCTCCACTAGATGCCTATTCTTCCTTTCGGCCACTCCATTCTGTTGTTGGAGTATAACGACAGCTTGTTTGATGTACAATCCCATGCTTAGACAGGTGATCCTTGAAGGACCTGCTAGTGTACTCTCCTCCATTATTTGACCTAAAAAACTTAATCTTGGTATTGTAGATGTTAGTAGTGTAGGCATTAAAAAGTGCTGAAAATAAAGATAAATAATTATTTGAATTAATAATAAATTTTAATTCATTTTAATTATTTTGTATAATTGGGCCACAAACAAGCCCATAAGTCAAGCTCAGCCCAATAAGGATTTTTCCTTATAAATAGAAGACTTCCGGTTCATTTGAAGGGATCCAGAAAATTCATCAAGAAAACTTCTCTGAGAAAAACCCTAGCTGCAAGCAGTCATCAAGTACACAGCGTACCGCCTGCTACAGCTAATCAAAGAAGTCAAACGCTAAACGTGAGATCAAGTCAGCGCGACCCTCGCTTAGCAACAACAAACTCCAAATCAACAAAACATATATTTTGTTTACTACGCAGTAGAATCAGAGGATTACTAGAGATTGTACAAAACTTTCTGAAATCAATAAAGCGACATTTGTTCTTCTTTATTTGTCTTAGTACAAAATATTGAGCCTACAAAATTCTGGTGAACCCTACGTGAAGATCTCTACCTCTCATCCCTGCGACGTAGTAATCAAACTCGCTACTACAGTATGTCTACTCAACCAACTAGTCCTACCACTCCCAAGCAGACCTACGCTGCTGTTGTGCAAAACTCACCTAACAGTGCTACTCTTACTAGCGGTAATAGCTAGCCTACACACCCTGCTGGTGTTTGCGCAAGGGTATGGCAAGGAAAGCTGCTGTCAACGCTGCTGCTGCTAGTCTACGCGCTGCTTTGTGCCAACTCGAGCACGCAAGTTTTCTGTTTGCTTCCATTGTTGCTGCAGCTAAAGCGGTGATCGCATCAACTCTCCTCAGCATAAGGAAAATGAAATCGCTAAGGCTACTACTACTTCCCCACTTAAGATCATGTCAACTTCAACGAAGAAGAATGAAACTGTTGGATTTAATGTTGCAACTGTCATGACAATTGGAGTCAAAAACTGTTGAAGAACAAATGGTTGAAATGAGAAAACTCCTTGAGCAAGTCATGCTAGACAGTGAGGAGAAGAACAAAAAAATTGAGGACCTTCAAAAGGAACTTACTGGACTCAAGGATAAAGAAAAAAATGAAGAGGTTAACCAGGAGTTAGTAGAGAATGATAAAAATGCTGAGAAACTCATTGGAACTGATGCAACTAAAGGTGAAGGTGGTGCCTACAGTGAAACACATCTACAGGAGATGATAGCTATAGCAGTAAAAACTCAACTGGGGGGCAGCTTCTTCTGCTGGACCACAGTTACACAAAAACCATACACAAGACGGATTGATTGCTTGCGCATGCCGTTGGGTTACCAACCTCCAAGTTTCCAACAATTTGATGGCAAAGGGAACCCCTAAACAACATGTCGCTCATTTTGTGGAAACTTGCAACAATGCGGGTACTGAAGGAGACTTGCTAGTTAAGCAGTTTGTGCGTTCTCTAAAGGTATGGCATTTGATTGGTATACGGATTTGGAAGTTGAATCGATTGATAGTTGGGATCACATGCAAGATGAGTTCCTTAATAGATTCTATAGTACTAGACGCATAGTCAGCATGAGTGAGCTGAACAAACACCAAGCAGTGGGGAGATGAGCCTGTCGTCAACTACATTAACCGTTGGCGTGCATTAAGTCTTGAGTGCAAGGATAGAATCAGCGAGACCTCGGCCGTTGAAATGTGTATAGATGGCATGAATTGGGAACTGTTGTAACATCTTGAAGGGCATTAAGCCAAGGACCTTTCAAGAGCTAGCAACGCGTGCTCATGATATGGAGATAACTGTGAAGGGTCATGTGAAGAACCGAGTGGCATCTTCGAATGCGTCTTTCGAAAAGAAAGAGTATAAGAAGACTGACAAGACTCCTAAGAGTGCTCCTACGAAAGTTATGGCTGTCACTTCTAGTAATAGTCCTGTACCGATTTCAAAACCCAAGTATGAAAAGAGGAAAGAAAATACTTCAAAGGATTTCAAGCGTAACAAGCTTACGCTAAAAGAACTACAAGCAAAAAAATACCCATTCCCAGATTCTGACTTGGCTGGTATGTTAGACGATTTGTTAGAAAAGAAAATAATACAACTACCGGAGTCGAAAACGTCCCGAAGAAGCCAATCTAACCAACAACCCAAAATATTGTCGTTATCATCGATTAGTCAGTTATAGTATCGAAAGATTGTATAACGCTGAAGGAATTGATCATGAGATTGGCTAATGAGGGAAAGATCCTTTTAGACACCGACGAAGCCGTAGAAATTAACCATGCTGCAGCAACAATATGTTGTGAATCGGATGAGAAGTATGAATGCAATATTCAATTTGGTAGCTTCAAGCCAACAACAGTATGTTTTCAAAAACCGTTGAAGCTGATTCAGAAAGTTACACTACAGAGTGCTGCATTTGGATGACGATAACGAAGGATGGACAGTTGTAACAAGACGGAAAATAAAGAAGCAAATAAAACCACAACCACAGCCAATTCTTCGTAGAAGAAAGCAAAATACAAAGAGGAGGCCAAGACTACCTAAAGGGAAGAAAAAACCAAAGAAGATGATAAAGCCACGTGTAGAACCTGTAGATCTTTTGAAACAAGATCCACTAACTACTATCACCTTAGGAGATTTCTTCCCCGAAGGATATTTTGATAAGGTTGCTGTCAATGTAGCATCATCAATGACACGCGAAGAAAGCAAGGAATTAAATGCTGAGGCAGAACCAGTCAAGGATGTTGTTGCAATTTTGCCATCACAAGATAATCATCAAAATCTTAGTGATGTTCAAGATACTCTCTCCAAACATGGATGGAAACATTTTTTTAGCTTACCTGAAGAGAAGCGGAAACAAATGGCCCATGCATTGCTAAATCCAATGTTCCTAGAAGAGAAGCGGAAACAAATAGCCCATGCATTGCTAAATCCAACGTTCCTAGAGGAGATGATGGAAAAAAATTGGGGAGTTGTCAGAAAGCTCAACAAAATGTGTTTCATTGTAACACAGCTATAACATTCTCTGATGAGGATCTTCTGCTAGGTTCCAAACCTCACAATAGACCGTTGTATGTTTCAGGGTACATACGAGAACAAATGGTCAGTCGAATTTTAGTAGATGGAGCTCGGGGGTAAATCTCATGCCAAAGCAAACTATGCATGAGCTGGGAATCACGATTGATGAACTTTCCAACAGCCGAACAATAATTCATGGCTTTAATCTGAGTGTGAGCGTGCTATTGGCATGATTCGTGTAAACCTTACTATTGGAGATTTGTCTTCTGACACACTATTCCATGTCATAGAAGGGAAAACTTCATTTAAGTTATTACTTGGTCGTCCATGGAAACACGAGAACGGTGTTGTCGCATCGACTTTACATCAAATGCATGAAGTAATATCGCGGAGGTGAAAAGAAGATAGATGGAGATGTTAAACCATTTACTAAAGCCGATGCATTCTTTGCTGATGCTAAATTCTTCGAGGAAAAATTCCACATCAAGCGAGTTACTACCATCCACCGTCTCTTCAACTGGTAGAGGGAGTAATAAAGAAAAGTGCAACCTTGATACGATTAGATCTCCAAACGATAGTCAAACAAGCGATAGAAAAGAACGTCAGCCGGAGACTAATATCAACCTTTGTGCTGGTCCATCCACTATCAAGCATGAGTTAAAGCCCAACCCACTATTCCAGTTTTACGCTATATACCAAAAATCTCAGCGTAAAGAAGGAGAAAGTCCTTTTGCAGAATACAAGGACTTGACAACGTGCGCAAAGAAAGACAGGGTCAGTAACTCGGTAAGGCAAGAATGGATCGCGAAAGTTGTGGTCCCTCTTCACAGTGCAAATCAAACAACAATCACCAAACCTCCTCCGACAGGTTTTGTTTTCTCATCTTACGAACCATCTGAAGGACTAACTAATTTAAGTGGAAGGTTTGACCCAAAAGCGTACAAACTGATGGAAAAGTCGGGGTACGATTTTAAAAAGCCAGCCCCACTCGGAAACGTAATCAAGCCGCATCCCTATAATCTTGACCAAATGCGTGGAATATCTCAAAAACATGTTGGATTAGGTTACCAAACTCCAGCACCAGTGAAGATTTCTGCCCGACATAGGAGAAATACATCCTCTGCACTATATATTGCACCTGAGGACGTTGAGGAAGATTACGAAGAGCAATCTAACGCACCCGCAGCTTCCATATTTGATAGAATCAGTCCACCTATCACAGCAGCAAGACCTAGCGTATTTGACAGATTACACATGCCAACAGAGCGGCGAGGTGATTCCACAGTATTCAGCAGGCTAGGTGACAGAAACAAAAGAAACAATGCAGAATCGTCGACTACTGTAAAACAACCAGTAACAAAGCGGTTGAGGAGCTCGGCTTTCAAACGTTTGGGAGCTCCACCAGAATCAGGAGATCAGCAAGAAAACTTGGCGGATGATGAAGTCATATCTTATCACATTACTGTAGAAGAAGTCTAACATTGATGAGGAAAGTAGACGATCAAGCTCCAAAAACATTCGAAGATGGGGACAATCAACAGTAGACGATTTGAAGGAATTAAACCTTGGAACGTTAGAAGAACCTCGCCCAATCTACATTAGTGCACTTTTGACTAGTGAAGAAGAGGAAGAGTACAATTAGTTATTATTAGAATATAAAGATGTTTTTGCTTGGAACTATACAGAGATGCCAGGACTCAGTCCAAAGGTTGCACTACATCGCCTAGCAATCAGAAAGGGGGTAAATCCTAAGAAACAATCTCAACGACGCTTCAGACCGGAGCTAGTACCCAAGATCGAAAAAGGAAGTCAACAAAACTCATTGACGCTAACTTTATTCGTGTGAAGTTAAATATCCAACCTGGATAGCTAATATCGTTCCAGTAAGAAAGAAAAAAATGGACAATTGCGTATATGTGTTGATTTTCGAGACCTCAATGATGCATGCCCGAAAGACGACTTCCTTTACCTGTCACAGAACTCATGATTGATGCAACGACTGGACATGAAGCTCTTTTCTTTTATGGATTGTACTGCTGGATATAAACCAAATACACATGGCGCCTGAAGATCAAGAAGCTACAGCATTTCACACCCCTAAAGGAATATTCTGTTATAAAGTCATGGCTTTCGGTTTTGAAAAATGCGTGTGCCACTTACCAACGTGCCATGCAGAAGATCTTTGAAGATATGATGCACAAGAATATAAAATGCTATGTCGAAGATGTTGTCGTTAAATCAAAAAAGAGAAAGGACCATGTTCAAGCACCTGATAAATGTCATAATGCTTGATAGAGTGCAGTTGTACGCTATTTTATGTCCTTTACACTGCTTTTATTCTAACATATTATGGTATAAGATTACGCTTTTGTGTGTAGTTTTGTATTTCAGGTCTTAAAGAAGAGTTAGAACAAAACACAACAAGAGGCGAATCTCGTGCAAAAAGATAACAAGGCAAAGACAATCAACGAATGGTCACTGGCGCGCGAGCAACGTGGCGCGCGAGTGAAGGTCGCGCAGAAGACAGCAAAACGGTGACGTCAGCAGATAGCGAGATATTCGGAACGATGACGTCATCACGCGCGAGAATATTTCTAAGTTCGGTTTTTGGAGATTTAAGGTTTCCTAAGCTGATTTTTAGAGATAGAGATGATTTCCTACAGATATCCTTGCCTAAATATTCGTGGAAACCCTAGAAGGCAAGGACTATAAATACAAAGCCTTATGGAAATCTCAGAGAGACACTTAGAGAGAGCTGACGGCGCAGAGCTTAATTCCGGCGAAGACGTGCGCGCAAGCTGTCACGCGAGCCTGACGACGCAGAATTCAGATTTGTCTTGTTATTTTAGTTGTCTTATAATTATTCTTGAGATGTATTCGATCAGTATGTCTAGCTAACTTACTGATTTCGGTTTGGATTTGAATCTATGAATAATATGTTTTTGAGGTCTTGTTCTTAATTTGCATGATTAAGTTTAGTATTATTATTCCGCACTCCATTGCATGATAATTAGGTTAGACAATTAAGCGAAGCCTTGCACCGCAGACTTAGTTGTACAATCTAGTATCTATAGTTAAACTATCAGAAGTACGTGACTGTGAATGATAGGAGTAACACTAGAATAGGCAGTAACTACCTTGACCGGATTCGTTATTGACTAGACTAGATTGAGTAATAATATCATACAAACCTTGACCGGAATGTATGTGTAGTTATTAAGCTGTGACAGGACCTTAATCTACGTGGACAATTAATCATGTGCTTTAGTGACCGAGGATAAAACATAGAGTTCATAGTGAAGAATCTGAACCGGATTCATCTCTTGCATATTTATTTGCGTCTATCATACTTGCTGTCTGTGTGTGCGCCAGTTGTACTTGCGCAACAGTTTTTCTTTCTTTTAATTGTTCTCACGCACAACCCCAATTCTTTAGTTTTGTAGTTGAAAAGAGACTTCCACCGTTCCCTGTGGATTCGACCCCAGCTTGCCAATACTATACTAGTAAGGAGAGTCGGGACAAATTTGCAGCACTCAACGACGTGCTCGTCAAATTTTGGCGCCGTTGCCGGGGACGCGCTAGAGAAGTTTTCTTTTCTTTTCTTTTGTTAATTACTTTTTGTTTCTTATAAAAAATCCAAAAAATATTAGTTACGTTTAATTTAGTTGTTGTTTTTGCATGGAAGATTTTGGTGAAAATAGTGTCATCGGCAGACGAGCAGGAACTCCAGACGCACCAGCGCGTAACGCTGACAACATTTTTGCACGCCTGAACCCAGCTGAACTCGAGGCAATCAGAAGAGAAGTACGCAGAGACTTAGAGTTCAGAATGGACGTTGAACTACCCAGAAATGATAATCAGTTGAATGACAACATGGATAGACGCGCGCCACCTCCTGCGCGCGCGTACCTGCTCAACCAGTGGCGCGACGCACCATCAAGGAGATGTCTGCTCCTCAAGCTGTGAATCAACCATGGTGCATAGTACTGCCTCCAGATGGACACTTCGAACTGCGGACTCAGCTTGTTCACTACATACCAAAATTCCATGGTATGGCTAGTGAGAATCCAGTAAAACATGTACGAGAATTCGCAGCCATTTGTGAGAATATGAGGAATGGGAATGAGGACCCAGTTGTTGAAGCTTAGAGCCTTCCCGTTTTCACTATGTGATTCAGCTCGACAATGGTTGATGGGACTAGCGCCGGGTTCAATAAGGACATGGCCCGAATTACAAGAACGATTTCTAGACAAGTTTTATCCCGCGGCCAAAGTGTCACTGCTGCGTCGGGAGTTAGCTGCGCCGAAACAGTTGCATGGGGAATCATTATCAGAGTATTACGAGCGGTTCAGGGAACTTGAAGCGAACTGCTACAATCATGGACTCCCGCAACATGTGTTGATAGAGAACTTCCTCAACGGACTTACTGAGATGGAGCTCAGGTTGTTGAATGCTTGCGCAGGAGGCAACGTGAGGAACATGTATCCGGAGGATGTATGGAAATTAATAGAGGACACGGCTGACCAAGTTAGATATCAAGTGTCACTAGAGAATAACCGCGCCAGAGCACTGCATCAAGTAGACGTGACCGGAGAGATCAAGGAATTGAAGGATATGATGCAGAAGCTAATGACGAAACAAAGCATCGAGACAAGAGCGTGTGAATTCTGTCACGCCACAGACCATCTTACTGACGCATGCCCCTCCCTATTCGAAGAACACGCAGATGTTAATGCAGTAGGAGGATGGAACAATGGACAAGCTAGGCAAGGACAGCCTAGATTGGATTGGCAGAGAATGGGTTTAGTTGGAAGAACGATCAGAATTTTCAGAGGCCGCGCGCTGACTGGCGCGCGCAACCTAATGCACCACTGGCGCACGACCTTACGCGCCAGCTTCCTATAACCCACCACACGACGCACTGAAGGACAAACGCAGAATGCTCAAGCCTCCCAAGAAATCATTAGAAGAAATAGTGGGACAGTTGGCAGAGACAGTAAGCAGAAACCAAGAGCAGAACGAAAAACGTTTTACCTTAATCGAGAGTCAGCTGTCACAAATTTCCGAGACCGTAACTGAGATCACAAACCACAGGAAGGCAGCTCAAGCCAGATTGCAGAATGGTGTTAACGCGGTGCTATTAAGGTCAGGGAAGGAAATATCGACTGCGCCAGAGACAACTCGCGCAAAGAAAAGCACACACGCGCAGAATACGGACTCAGCACCCGAGGCAAGCGCACCAGTTGCAGAGACGGATGGTCAGTCTAACAACAAACTACCACTTCCTTTCCCTACTCAGAGAACTAAGCCAAAGAAGACCGAGCTAGATCAGGAACTGTATGATCTGTTCAGCAAAGTAGAAATCAACATCCCGCTTATAGATGCACTGAAACAAATCCCGAGGTATGCAAAGTTTCTAAAAGATCTATGCACCAACAAAAGAAGAAAAGGTGGACAGCAAGAGCAAGTGCAGCTGAACGCAAACGCCTCAGCGATAGTGCAACACAAGGTACCACCTAAATGCAAGGATCCAGGTACGTTCACTATCTCATGTACTATAGGTAACTCTGAAGTGGATAACTGCATGATAGACTTAGGGGCATCTATAAATGTTCTACCTCATTCTTTATACACATCCCTACGCATTGGACCACTTAAGCCTGCAGGGTTGACAATCCAGCTAGCGGATAGGTCATGCAAGCAACCAGTAGGCATGGTCGAAGATGTGCTTGTGAGGGTAGGAGAATTGGTGTTTCCAGCAGATTTTTATGTGCTAGAGATGGAAGGAAACGTAGCTGCCGACACTGCTCAAGTATTGCTCGGCCGACCCTTCTTGATGACCGCACGAACAAGAATCGACGTGGAAAGGGACGCTTTCAATGGAAGTTGATAATGAGGTCATACACTTCAATATATTCAAGGGCATGCAGTTTCCACATGATGATTCCACGATTAACGCACTGGATATTATCGATGAGGCGGTGGAAGAAGAACAGGCGCGTCAGGTAACTGGCGCACTACCAGAAGCGCACGAAGCAGAAGAGAACACCAAAGCTGCCGACCTGAGGTATCTTGTTTCTAGTACTGAATCATGTGTTACTGACACGGCTGTCTCTCGTAACATACAGGAATCGAAGATCTCACTGAAGCAACTCCCAGAGCACCTGAAGTATGTTTTTTGGACGATAAAGAGACCAAGCCGGTGATTATAAAGAATCAGTTAGAACCTGCGCAGGAAGCACGTCTAATAGAAGTCTTGCGCAACAACAAGGGTGCGCTCGGATGGACATTAGATGACTTGCGCGGGATCAGCCCAGACGTATGCATGCATCGAATTCTGTTGGAAGATGGAGCCAAACCATGCAGGGATGCCCAACGAAGACTTAACCCGATTATGATGGAGGTAGTACAAAAGAAATCATCAAGCTGCTAGACGCTGGAATCATTTATCCCATCTCTGATAGTAAGTGGGTAAGCCCGATACATGTTGTCCCAAAAAAGGGTGGAATCACAGTGGAGAAAAACGAGCAGGAGAACTAGTGCCAAAGAGGATACAGACTGGTTGGCGCATGTGCATAGACTACCGGAAGCTGAACGCAGTGACGCGCAAGGATCACTTTCCCTTGCCTTTTATAGATCAGATGCTTGACCGATTGGCAGGTAAACCACATTACTGTTTCTTGGATGGATTCTCAGGTTACAATCAGATTCCCATAGCTGCGGAAGACCAAGAAAAGACGACGTTCACATGCCCCTTCGGTACGTTTGCCTTCCGGCGCATGTCTTTTGGATTATGCAACGCGCCAGGTACGTTTCAGAGGTTAGTAATGAGCATATTTTCGGACATGTTGGGTTCATGCATTGAGGTGTTTATGGACGACTTTACTGTGCATGGGAACACGTTTGATGAATGTCTGGATAATTTAGATAAAGTCTTGAAACGTTGCGTATCTAAGAACCTGGTCTTGAATTATGAAAAGTGTCACTTTATGGTCACGCATGGAGTAGTACTAGGTCATATTGTCTCTAGAGAAGGGTTAAAGGTAGACAAAGCAAAAATCGATCTTATTACTAGCCTGCCATACCCCACTAATGTTAGAGAGATCAAATCTTTTTTAGGGCATGCTGGATTCTACAGACGCTTCATTCAAGATTTTTCTAAAATATCTACCCCATTGTCTAACCTCCTGCAAAAGGATGTAGTGTTTGATTTTACAGATGCCTGTCGCGCAGCGTTTGATTCACTGAAGCGCGCGCTGACTAGCGCGCCAGTACTACAGGCGCCAGACTGGAGCATACCATTCGAATTGATGTGTGACGCAAGCGATTATGCTGTGGGCGCAGTACTGGGCCAGCGCAAGGATAAGAAACCACACGCCATCTACTATGCCTCGCGCACACTGGATCCAGCGCAGCGGAATTACACCACCACGGAGAAAGAGTTACTCGCCATTGTGTTTGCCCTGGAGAAATTTCGTGCATACATATTAGGGGCCAAAGTCATCATATTCACGGATCACGCAGCACTGAGGTTTATTGTCCAAGAAAGAAACTAAGCCGAGGCTCATGCGTTGGTTATTGCTTTTGCAGGAATTTAACATTGAGATCAAGGACAAAAAGGGCTCGGATAACACAGTAGCAGATCATCTTAGTCGAATAGTCAGGGACGAGGAACAAGGGCATATAACGGAAACTTTCCCCGACGAGCATATAATGACGATACAAGGTAAGGCCCCATGGTACGCTCACATCGTGAATTACCTGGTCACTGGTACGTTTCCCCCTTCTTTCAATAAACCGCAGCAATTACGATTAAAACATGACGCTAGAATGTATTTATGGGATGATCCGTACCTGTTTAGAATAGGCCCGGATCAGATACTTAGACGCTGCGTCCCAGATCATGAAATAGACTCAGTTCTAACCTTTTGTCATGAACACGCTTGTGGAGGCCATTTCGGCCCGAAACGAACAAGTAGAAAAATCCTAGATTCTGGTTTTTATTGGCCCACGTGTTCAGGGACTCTTACGCGCACTGCAAAAGTTGCGATAGATGTCAGCGCGCAGGTAATATATCGGCGCGCAACGAGATGCCACAGACGCCCATCATGGTGGACGAGGTATTTGATCTGGGGAATAGATTTCATGGGACCCTTTCCCTTCCTTTGGATTTGAGTACATTCTTGTAGCAGTGGATTATGTGTCTAAATGGGTTGAAGCTAAAGCTACAAGAAAAGATGATGCTAAAACTGTTACTGATTTTTTGCGCACTAACGTTTTCTGCCGTTATGGTGTACCCAAGGCACTGATCAGTGACCAGGGAACTCATTTTTGTAACAGAATGATGGCACAGGTACTCAAACATTACGGAGTTCAGCATAGGATATCCACGGCATATCATCCACAGACAAACGGTCAAGCTGAAATCTCAAACAGAGAAATCAAACGAATACTTGAGAAGATGGTTAAACCGACACGCAAGGATTGGAGCCTCAGGCTGGATGATGCGCTATGGGCGTACAGGACGGCTTTCAAAACACCAATTGGAACTTCACCATTCCGGTTGGTTTTCGGGAAAGCTTGTCACCTCCCGGTAGAAGTGGAGCATAAGGCTTACTGGGCATTGCGTGCGTGCAATCTAGACCTGGATAGCGCAGGGCGTGAACGGATGTTGGACTTAAACGAGCTGGATGAGTTGCGTGCAGACGCCTATGACAGCACGCGTGACTACAAGCTGCGCACCAAGATATATCACGATAAGTTTATTCTTCGACGTTCTTTTAATATTGGTGATAAAGTGCTGTTATTCTCATCTAGATTAAAGATCATGCCAGGGAAATTGCGAAGCAGGTGGACTGGACCATTTACAATCACAAAAATCTTTCCACATGGAGCCGTAGAGCTCGAGGATGAGAAAGATCATCATCGCTTCAAGGTAAACGGCCAGCGCATTAAGAAGTATCTCTCGGGCCCTGTTCCACCAGTACAGGAATTCGACCTCTTATCACAGTGAGTAGGAGAAGCTGCACGAGATCTAGCAGACGCACGCACACGCGCGCCAGAAGACGCGTACAAGAGGTCGAGCGGACATTGAGAAAATACCACGGCACTGACCAAATCAGGTACTGTCGAGCCAGCGACGTTAAAACCAAGGCACTTCCGGGAGGTAACCCATGCATTGCTATTGCTTTCTTCTTTTTACTTATGCATAACGTGAGGACACGTTTTTGTTTAAGTGTGGGGGAGCAGTAGTATATTTATCTTAGGAGTAGGAATTTTCATTATTTTTTTCGTTTTTTAGGATAAATTTTTCGTTTTAGTTTAAAACAAACCAAACCGATAGTTGAACACATCTCAAGAGGTATCTGCGCGCGAGAAGCATTGGCGTGCGCAACCTGTGTGCGTACTCGCGCACCTGAGGTAATTTGTGCTTATATGACATATTCTGATTTTTGGTAATTTTTTCGAATTTTGTGTATCTCTTGAGTGGAATAACGAGGGATGTGGAGTTGATAGAAACGTCCTAGAGAAGCAGTCGATCGAACGAAGCTTGAGGATCGGTTGCATGGTTATGAGTATTCGTGGAGGTTGGTACTTCGCGGTCAAAGGACAAAGAGCAAGCTCAGTCACGCAGATGCCAAAGGCGAAACCCTACCAGCGTGACGAGACGGAAAAACAGACCGTCTTCGTGGAAGTTAGTTGCTCAGGAAGGGGCGCGCGGTTGCAAACGCGTGACCTGACTTGCGCGCGACTTATCAGAAGCGAGAGCGGGGCGTGGTTCCATAGCTGTTATCCGAAGGCCGTGATTGGAAGCCGTTCTAGGGAAAAATAAGGATCCGGACCAGAAAGCAGAGTATTCAATTCAAAGTGAAAGCATACAAGGCCGAAACAATGAAAAGAAGAATCGTGCAACAGAGTTATCAATATGTCCGAGAAACAAACAGTAAAGCGTCAAAGACGTAGAGCTCAGAAAACCCTAAGACGCGGATCAATCACGTACCAAAGAAAGCGGATACGAATAACCATGCAATCGCGAATCAAGAAGAATTCGGTGACCGGTGCTTAAGCAGGACTATCTCCCAATCATCCAAATTGATTTGCATTCCACAAGAGAGGTAACACAAGGTTAGAATCAATTACTGTAATCAGTTTAGTGTTGTAGAGTCACAATTGCGCAGGTTGTGAGAGTGGCGCGCATGTGTGGTGCAGTAAGTCCAACATTCACGCGTGCAGTACACAAGAGGTAAGGAAGCCGACTTGTTCAGGGACGAACAAGAGTAAGTGTGGGGGATTTGATAGAGTGCAGTTGTACGCTATTTTATGTCCTTTACACTGCTTTTATTCTAACATATTGGTATAAGATTACGCTTTTTGTGTAGTTTTATATTTCAGGTCTTAAAGAAGAGTTAGAACGAAAACACAACAAGAAGGCCGAATCTCGTGCAAAAAGATAACAAGGCAAAGACAATCAACGAATGGTCACTGGCGCGCGAGTGAAGGTCGCGCAGAAGACAGCAAAACGGTGACGTCAGCAGATAGCGAGATATTCGGAACGATGACGTCATCACGCGCGAGAATATTTCTAAGTTCGGTTTTTGGAGATTTAAGGTTTCCTAAGCTGATTTTTAGAGATAGAGATGATTTCCTACAGATATCCTTGCCTAAATATTCGTGGAAACCCTAGAAGGCAAGGACTATAAATACAAAGCCTTATGGAAATCTCAGGAGAGACTTAGAGAGAGAGCTGACGGCGCAGAGCTTGATTCCGGCGAAGACGTGCGCGCAAGCTGTCACGCGAGCCTGACGACGCAGAATTCAGATTTGTCTTGTTATTTTAGTTGTCTTATAATTATTCTTGAGATGTATTCGATCAGTATGTCTAGCTAACTTACTGATTTCGGTTTGGATTTGAATCTATGAATAATATGTTTTTGAGGTCTTGTTCTTAATTTGCATGATTAAGTTTAGTATTATTATTCCGCACTCCATTGCATGATAATTAGGTTAGACAATTAAGCGAAGCCTTGCACCGCAGACTTAGTTGTACAATCTAGTATCTATAGTTAAACTATCAGAAGTACGTGACTGTGAATGATAGGAGTAACACTAGAATAGGCAGTAACTACCTTGACCGGATTCGTTATTGACTAGACTAGATTGAGTAATAATATCATACAAACCTTGACCGGAATGTGTGTAGATTATTAAGCTGTGACAGGACCTTAATCTACGTGGACAATTAAATCATGTGCCTTTAGTGACCAAGGATAAAACATAGAGTTCATAGTGAAGAATCTGAACCGGATTCATCTCTTGCATATTTATTTGCGTCTATCATACTTGCTGTCTGTGTGTGCGCCAGTTGTACTTGCGCAACAGTTTTTTCTTTTTTAATTGTTCTCACGCACAACCCCAATTCTTTAGTTTTGTAGTTGAAAAGAGACTTCCACTGTTCCCTGTGGATTCGACCCCAGCTTGCCAATACTATACTAGTAAGGATAGTCGGGACAAATTTGCAGCACTCAACGACGTGCTCGTCATGGACCCCATAGTGTTTGAGTACCTGCGCCACCATTCTGTTACAAAAGTGAGTTCCCTGATCACTTATCAGTGCGTTGGGTACACCATAACGACATAAAATGTTAGTGCGGAAAAAATCAGTAACAGTTTAGCATCATCCTTTCTTGTAGCCTTAGCCTCAACCCATTTAGACACATAATCTACAGCTACTAGAATGTGCTCAAACCCGAATGAGGGGGGAAAGGGACCCATGAAATCGATTCCCCATAGATCAAATACCTCGTCGACCATGATAGGCATCTGCGGCATTCCATTGCGCGCGGATATGTTACCTGTGCGCTGACATCTGTCACAACTCTTGCAATGTGCATATGAGTCCCTAAACAAGTGTGGCCAGTAAAATCCAGAATCTAATATTTTCCTACTAGTTCGTTTAGGATCAAAATGACCTCCACATGCATGTTCATGACAGAAGGCAAGGACCGATTCTATTTCATGGTCTGGAACGCAGCGTCTCAATATCTGAACATGACCTATTCTAAACAAGTACGGATCATCCCATAAATACATTCTATCATCATGTTTCAATCGTAATCTTTGTGGTTTATTGAAAGATGGGGGAAACGTACCGGTGACCAGGTAGTTCATAATGTGAGCATACCATGGGACCTTACCCTGTAGTGTCATTATGTGCTCATCTGGGAAGGTCTCCGTGATGATTCCTTGATCCTCTTCCTTGACTACGCGACTCAAGTGATCTGCCACCGTGTTGTCCGAGCCCTTCTTGTCCTTGATTTCTATGTCGAATTCCTGCAAAAGCAATAACCAATGCATAAGTCTTGGCTTAGTTTCCTTCTTGGACATTAAATACCTCAGAGCCGCATGGTCTGTGAATATTATGACTTTGTTCCGTAGAATATATGCACGGAATTTTTCTAGGGCAAAAACAATGGCAGCAATTCCTTCTCGGTGGTCGTGTAATTCCGCTGCGCAGGATCCAGAGTGCGCGACGCATTATAGATGGCGTGCGGCTTCTTGTCTTTGCGCTGACCAAGTACTGCGCCAACAGTATAGTCGCTTGCATCACACATCAATTCAAATGGCAGGTTCCAGTCTGGCGCTTGTAGTACTGGCGCGCTAGTCAGTGCGCATTTTAGTGCGTCGAATGCTGCGCGACATGCATCTGTGAAATTAAACACCACATCCTTTTGCAAGAGGTTAGACAAGTGAGTTGATATTTTAGAAAAATCTTGAATAAAACGCCTATAAAATCCAGCGTGCCCTAAAAAAGATTTGATTTCTCTAACATTGGTAGGGTACGGCAAACTAGTAATAAGGTCAATTTTAGCTTTATCTACCTTTAGCCCTTCCCTTGAGACAATATGGCCGAGCACCACTCCATGTGTGACCATGAAGTGACACTTTTCATAGTTCAGAACTAGATTTTTAGACGTGCAGCGTTTCAAGACTTTATCAAAATTATCTAAACATGCATCAAACGTGTCACCATGTACAGTAAAATCGTCCATAATTACTTCGATGCATGAACCCAACATATCCGAAAATATACTCATCACTAACCTTTGAAACGTACCTAGCGCGTTACATAATCCAAAAGACATGTGCCGAAAAGCAAACGTACCGAAAGGACATGTGAATGTCATCTTTTCTTGGTCCTCTGCAGCTATGGGAATCTGATTATATCCGAAAATCCATCCAAGAAACAGTAATGCGGCTTACCTGCCAATCGGTCAAGCATCTGAGTTATAAACGACAGGGGGAAGTGGTCCTTGCGCGTTACTGCGTTCAGCTTCCGGTAGTCTATGCACATGCGCCAACCGGTCTGTACTCTCTTGGGCACCAGTTCTCCTGTCGCGTTCTCCTCTACGGTGATCCCACCTTTCTTTGGGACAACATGAATTGATTCCAGCGTCCAGTAGCTTAATGATCTCTTTCTGTACCACCTCCATCATAATAGGGTTAAGTCTTCGTTGAGCGTGTCTGCATGGCTTAGCTCCATCTTCTAACAGAATTCGATGCATGCATACGTCTTGACTTATTAGCGCAAGTCATCCAATGTCCAGCCAATTGCGCGCCTGTTGTTGCGCAAGACTTCCACCAGGCGCGCTTCTTGCGTAGGTTCCAATTGATTCTTTATAATCACTAGCTTAGTCTCATTATCGCCCAAAAACACATACTTCAGGTGCTCTGGGAGTTGCTTCAGTACGATCTTCGGTTTCTGTATGTTATGAGAGACAGCCGTATCAGCAACACATGATTCAGTACTAGAAATAAGATACCTCATGTCTTCAGCTTTGGGTTCCCTTCCTCTCCGTGCGCGTCTACGAGTGCGTCAGTTTGCTAGCGCGCCTGCTCCTCTTCTACTGCTTCATCGATAATATCTAGTGCATTTATCATGGAATCATCATGTGGAAGCTGCATGCCTTTGAATTTATTGAAGTGTATGACCTCACCACCAACTTCCATTGAAAGCGTTCCCTTCCATACATCGATTCTTGTTCGTGCGGTCATCAAAAAGGGTCGGCCAAGCAATACTTGAGCAGTGTCGGCAGAGACGTTTCCTTCCATCTCTAACACGTAAAAATCTGCTGGGAACACCAATTCTCCTACTCTTACCAGTACATCTTCAACCACGCCCACTGGTTGTTTGCATGACCTATCCGCTAGTTGGATTGTCAACCCTGCGGGCTTAAGTGGTCCAATGCGGAGAGATGTGTATAAAGAGTGGGCAGAACATTAATGGACGCACCTAGGTCTACCATGCAATTATCTACAACAGAGTTACCGATTGTACATGGTATAGTGAACGTACCTGGATCTTGACATTTTGGTGGTACCTTATGTTGCACAATTGCTAAGGCGTTGGCATTGAGCTGCACTTGTTCCCTCTGTCCGCCTTTCCTCCTTTTGTTTGTGCACAGATCCTTAAAAAACTTTGCGTATCGAGGAATTTGCTTTAATGCATCAATAAGTGGAATGCCGATTTCCACCTTACTGAACAGGTCATTTAACTCCTGATCTTACTCGGTTTTCTTAGGCCTTTTGCTCTGGGTGGGGAAAGGAAGTGGTATGTTGCTGCTAGATTTGCCTTCTATCTCTGCAACAGGTGCGCCTGACTCTGGTGCTGAGTTCGGAGTCTGCGCGTGCGCGCTTTTCTTTGCACGAGTGGTCTCTGGCGCACCAGATGTTTCCTTGCCTGATCTAAGTAGCACCGCATCGACACCATTCTGCATTCTGGCTTTAGCTGCTTTCCTGTTGTTTGTGATTTCAGTCACGGTTTCAGAGATTTGTGTCAACTGATTTTCAATTAGAGTGAAACGCTTCTCAATCTGCTCCTGGTTCTTGCTTATCGTCTCTGCCAACTGACCCACAATTTCTTCTAATGACTTCTTTTTTGCTGGTTGTATTGCGCTGGTTCATCAGCGCGTTTGTGCGGCGGGTTGGAGGGAGTAGCTGGCGCGTAAGGTCGCGCGCCAGCGGGTGCATTAGGTTGCGCGCGCTAGTCAGTGCGCGGTCTCTGAAAGTTCTGCTCATTCTGCCAACTGAACCCTTCTCAGCTAAACCAAATCTAGGCTGTCCTTGCCTAGCTTGACCATTATTCCATCCTCCTACTGCATTAACATCTGCGTGTTCTTCGAATAGGGAGGGGCATGCATTTGTCTGGTGGTCTGTGGCGTGACAGAATTCGCATGGTCTCGCATCAGCGCTCTGCTTCACCATTAACTTTTGCATCATGTCCTTCAGCTCCTTGATTACTCCAGTCACGTCCACATGATGCAATGATATGGCGCGATTGTTCTCTAGAGACACTTGATATCTGACTTGGTCCGCAGTGTCTTTATTAGTTTCCAAACATCCTCCGGATACATATTCCTCACGTTGCCTCCTGCGCAAGCATTCAACAACCTGAGTTCCATCTCAGTTAATCCATTGAGGAAGTTCTCAATCAATACGTGCTGGGGTAGTCCGTGATTGTAGCAGTTTGCCTCTAGTTCTCTGAACGGCTCGTATTACTCAGATAGTGACTCTCCATGCAGCTGTTTCGGGGCAGCTAGCTATCTACGAAGTAATGATACCTTGGTCGCGGGATAGAATTTGTCTAAGAACCGTTCCTGTAACTCGGGCCATGTCATTATTGACCCCAGAGCTAGCCCCATCAACCACTGCCTAGCTGAATCACGTAGCGGGAATGGGAAAGCTCTTAGTTTCAGCAACTCTGGGTCCTCGTTCCCATTCCTCATATTCTCACAGATGGCTGCAAACTCTCGTACGTGCTTAACTGGTTCTCACTAGCCATACCATGGAACTTGGGTATGTAGTGAACAAGCTGAGTCCTCAGTTCGAAGTGACCATCTGGAGGCAGTACGATGCACCAAGGTTGGTTAACGCTTGAGGAGCAGACATCTCCTTAATGGTGCATCGCGCCACAGGTGGTACGCGCGCGACAGGTGGTGCCGCGCGTACGTCCACATTATTTTTCAGCTGGTTGTCATGTCTTGGCAGTTCAGCATCCCCTGTGAACTCTAGGTCTCTGCGTAGTTCTCTTCTCAGTGCATCGAGTTCGGCAGGGTGTAGGTGAGCAAAGACGTTATCCGCGTTGCGCTCTGGCGCGTCTGTTCTCACCTATATCTTCCATGAAAAGACAAAAACAACAGCTAGACTAAACGTAAATAATTTTTTTTTTGGATTTTTTAATATAAGAAGACAAAAAGTAAATAACAACTAAATATGAAAAGAAAAAAGAAAAGAAAACTTCTCTAGCGCGTTCCCCAGCAACGGCGCCAAAATTTGACGAGCACGTCGTTGAGTGCTGCAAATTAGTCCCGACTCTCCTACCCAACCTAGTCTAATTAATCACGAATCCGGTAAAGGTAGTGATGAACTATTTTAGTGCTACTCCTATCGTTCACTGTAACGTACCTCTGATAGTTTAACGATAGATAATAGAGTCTATAATTAGGTCTGCGGGTAAAGGCTTCGCCTAACTATCTAAACTAGTTATCATGCAAGTATGCTCAGAGTAATAATACTAAACAGGTCAAGCATTAAGAACAAAACCTCAAACCATATGATTCATAGATCAAAGTCTAAACTGAATTCAACAAGTTAGCTAGACATGCTGAACATATTCATCTCAATATCTATTTGAAAACAACAAGTAATAACACTATAGCCTGGTGCGCGCGTCATCAGTACGCATAACAGTCTTGCACCGGCAGAATTCCGATCCTTCTTCGATTCACCTGAATTTGCGCCTCTCTCTCTCTTTGATTTCTCTGAAGCTTTGTATTTATAGTCTTGCCTCCTAGGGTTTCCAAGAATTATTAGGCAAGAAAATCTGTAGGAAATCATCTTATCTCTAAAATTCAGCTTTGGGAATATTTGATCTCTAAAATCCGAACTTAGAAATATTCTTTTCGCGTGATGACGTCATTGCTCCGGATATTTCGCTGATTGTTGACGTCATCGCTTTCCTTTTGATCTGCGCGACTAAGACTGGCGCGCCACACTGCTTGCGCGCTCATTGTCCTTTGGCTCTTCGTCAACTTTGTTATCTTTTGCTCCAAAATTCAGCCTTCTTGTTGCACTATTGTTCCAACTCTTCTTTTCAACCTGAAATACAAAACTACACCAAAAGCGTAATCGTATACTTAAATATGTTAGAATATCAGCAGTGTAAAGGGCGTAAAATAGCATACATAAGTGCTCTATCAGTCGAGTTATGCTATATTACACTATTAGAAGTGATAATGAAGTGATTAGTCATACGGTCGACTCATTTATTAGGTTTGTAAAGGCTCTAGACGCGAACTTTAGAGTAAACAAGCACTTTGCTTCAAAGTGAAGCAAACTTGATTCGAACTTTCAAGTGAATGTTTAATCGTCTAGTTATGCTACATTACACTGTTAGAAGTGATAATGAAGTGATTAGTCATACAGTCGACTCATTATCAGGTTCGTAAAGGCTCTAAACGCGAACTTTAGAGTATAGAAGCACTTTCCTTCAAAATGAAGAAACTTGATTCGAACTTTCAAGTGAATGTTTAATCGTCAGTTATGCTATATTACACTATTAGAAGTGATAATGAAGTGATTACTCATACAATCGACTCATTTATCAGGTTCGAAAGGCTCTAAACGCGAACTTTAGAGTACACAAGCACTTTGCTTCAAAGTGAAGCAAACTTGATTCGAACTTTCAAGTTAATGTTTAATCGTCGAGTTATGCTATATTACACTGTTAGAAGTGATAATGAAGTAATTAGTCATACAGTCGACTCATTTATCAGGTTTGTAAAGGCTCTAAACGCGAACTTTAGAGTATACAAGCACTTTGCTTCAAAGTGAAGCAAACTTGATTCGAACTTTCAAGTGAATGTTTAATCATCGGGTTATGCTATATTACACTATTAGAAGTGATAATGAAGTGATTAGTCATACAGTCGACTCATTTATCAGGTTCGTAAAGGCTCTAAACGCGAACTCTAGAGTACACAAGCACTTTGCTTCAAAGTGAAGCAAACTTGATTCGAACTTTCAAGTGAATGTTTAATCGTCGAGTTATGCTATATTACTGACGAGCACGTCGTTGAGTGCTTCAAACTTGTCCCGGCTCTCCTACTAGTATAGTCTTGGTAAGCTGGGGTCGAATCCACAGGGAACGGTGAGAAGTTAACTTTCGATCTACACTAAAATTGAGGTTTGTGAGTGAACAATATAAAAGAAAGAAAACCGTAGCGCAAGTGAAACTTGCGGACAATCAGAAAGCAGTCACGCAAGAAGTAAATAGATATGCAAGAGATGAGCTCGGTTCAGATTCTTCACAATGAATTTCCATGTTTATCATTGGTTACTAAAGATACATGATATAAAGTTCACGCCGGTTAAGGTCATGTCACAGCTTAATAACCTACACATACATTCCGGTCAAGGTCTGTATGATATTATTATTCAATTTAAGTCTAGTCAACCACGAATCCGGTCAAGGTAGCTATCGACTATTCTAGTGTCACTCCTATCATTCACAGTCACGTACTTCTATTAGTTTAACTATAGATAACAGATTCTACAACTAAGTCTGCGGTGCAAGGCTTCGCTTAATTGTTTAACCTAATTATCATGCAATTGAGCTCGGAATAATAATACTAAACTTATCATGCAATTAAGAACAAAACGTCAAAACATGTTATTCATAGATCTGAATCCAAACCGAATTCAGTAAGTCAGCTACTCATACTTAATGTATGCATCTCAAACATAAATATTGAACAACTATAATGACAAAACAAATCTGAGTGACGCATCGTCTGGCTCGCGTCGACAGCTTGCGCGCACGGCTGCCTGAATTCCGCTCTGAGCTATTTTGGTCCCTTCTGTGCGCATATGTGTGATTTCTATGAAGCCTTGTATTTATAGTCTTGCCTCCTAGGGTTTCCACGAATATTTAGGCAAAAATATCTGTAGGAAATCATCTTTATCTCTAAAAATCAGCTTTGGGAATATTTGATCTCCAAAAACTGAACTTAGAAATATTCCTTGCGCGTGATGACATCATCGCTCTGAATATTTCGCTGTTTGCTGATGTCATTGTTTTGCTCTGCTGTGCGCAACCCACACTCGCGCGCCATACGCTCGCGCTTGTGGTCTTTTGCTCTTGTTGTCACATTGTTGTTTTTGCTCCGATATTCAGCCTTCTTGTTGCACTTTTGTTCTAACTCTTCTTTTAAACCTGAGATACAAAACAACACCAAAAGCGTAATCTTATACTAAAATATGTTAGAATCTAAGCAGTGTAAAGGACTTAAAACAGCATACAAAAGTGCTCTATCAAATCCCCCACACTTACTCTTGTTCGTCCCTGAACAATCCGGCTTCCTTACCTCTTGTGTAATGTACGCGTGAATGTTGGACTTACTGCGCCACACGTCTGCGCCACCCTCACAACCTACGCAACTGTGACTATACAACACAAAACTGATTTAAGTAACTAATTCAAACTTTGCTTTACCTCTCTCGTGGAATGCATGCCAATTCGGATGACTGGGAGATGGTCCTATTTAAGCACCGGTCACCGAATTCTTCTTGATTTGCAGTTGCATGGTTATTTGTATTCTCTTTCTCTGATATGTGATTGATACGCGTCTTAGGGTTTCTGAGCTTTACGTCTTTGATGCTCCACTTTTGTTCTCGGACAGACTGTTACATACTTAGTTTGCACGATTTCTTCTTTTCATTATTTCAGTTTTTGAGCTTTTACTTTGAACTAAATACTTTCTGGTCCGATTATTAATTCTTCCCTAGAACGGTTTCCAATCATGGCCTTTGGATAGCAGCTATGGAACCACGCCCCGCTCTCAAGTCTGTCCAACCGCGCGCCCCTTCTTGAGCGACTAACTTCAGCGAAGACGGTCTGTTTTTCCGTCTCGTCACGCCATTAGGGTTTCGCCTTCGGCATCTGCGTGACTGAGCTTGCTCTTATTCCTTTGACCGCAAAGTACCAACCTCCACGAATACTCATAACCATACAACCGCTCCTCAAGAATCGTCCGATCGACTGCTTCTCTATGACGTTTGACGAGCACGTCGTTGAGTGCTGCAAATTTATCCCGGCTCTCCTACTAGTATAGTATTGGTAAGCTGGGGTCGAATCCACATGGAACGGTGGAAGTCTCTTTTCAACTACAAAACTAAAGAATTGGGGGTTGTGCGTGAGAACAATTAAAAGAAAGAAAAAACTGTTGCGCAAGTACAACTGGCGCACACACAGAAAGCAAGTATGAAAGATGCAAATAACTATGCGAGAGATGAGCTCGGTTCAGATTCTTCACTATGAATTCTATGTTTGTCCTTGATCGCTAAAGGTAAATGATATAATTGTCCACGTAGGTTAAGGTCCTGTCACAGCTTAATAACCTACACATACATTCCGGTCAAAGTCTGTATGATATTACTACTCAATCTAGTCTAGTCAATAACGAATCCGGTCAAGGTAGCTACTGCCTATTCTAGTGTTACTCCTATCATTCACAGTCACGTACCTCTGATAGTTTAACTATAGATAATAGATTCTACAACTAAGTCTGCGGTGCAAGGCTTCGCTTAATTGTCTAACCTAATTATCATGCAATTGAGTTCGGAATAATAATACTAAACTTAATCTTGTAAATTAAGAATAAGACCTCAAAACATAATATTCATAGATCAAAATCCAACCGAGTTCAGTGAGTTTAGCTACTCATGCTGATGAATACATCTCAAGAATAATTAAATAACAACTAAAATAACAAGACAAATCTGTATGGTGCGTCGTCAGGCTCGCGTGACAGCTTGCGCGCGTCGGAGTTCTGCTCTGAGCCGTCTACGGCGTGTTCAGCTCTCTAAGTACGCATTTTTGTGGTTTCCATGAAGCTTTATATTTATAGCCTTGCCTCCTAGGGTTTCCACGAATATTTAGGCAATGATATCTGTAGGAAATCATCTGTATCTCTAAGAATCAGCTTAGGAAATATTAAATCTCCAAAAAATGAGCTTAGAAATATCTTTAGCGCGTGATGACGTCATCGTTCCGAATATCTTGCTTTCTGCTAACGTCACCGTTTTGCTGTCATCTGCGCGACCCTCACTCGCGCGCCATAGTGCTCGCGCGCTTGTGGTCTTCTGTCCTTGTTGTCAAGTTGTTGTCTTTTGTTCTGGAAATCAGCCTTCTTGTTGCGTTTTCGTTCTAACTCATCTTTTAGACCTGAGATACAAAACTACACCAAAAGCGTAATCTTATACTGAAATATGTTAGAATATGAGCAATGTAAAGGACTTAAAGTAGCGTACAACTACACTCTATCAACGTTTCTATCAACTCCACATCCCTCTTTATTCCACTCAAGAGATACACAAAATTCGAAAAAATTAACGAAAATTCAAAATATGTCATATATGCACAAATTACCACTGGTGTGCGGGTAACGCACACAGGTAGCGCACGCCCGTGTAACTCACGCGCAATTACCTTATGAGATGTCACATTCAGTTTATCTAAACTAAAAAAAAACAAAAAATTTAACCTAAGCTACTCCTAAGATAAATGTACTACTACCCCCACACTTAAACATAAACGTGTCCTCACGTTATGCATAAGTAGTAAAGAAGGCAATAGTAATGACGGGTTACCTCCCGGAAGTGCCGTGGTTTAACGTCGTTGGCTCGACCGTACCTTGTTTGGTCAATGCCGTGGTGTTTCTTCAATGTTCGATTGAGTCGACGCGCGGGTCCTGTTGCGCGACTACTTGTGCGCGCGGGTTGCGGTGCGCATGTCTGCTGGGTCTGGGACAAGTCCCTCTTGCTCTCCTGGTGTCAAAAGATCGTACTCTTGTGCTGGTGGAATTGGGCCAGAAAGATATTGCTTTATACGCTGGCTGTTCACCTTGAAGCGATGATGATCATTCTCATCTTCGAGTTCAACGGCACCGTGAGCAAAGATCTTTGTGACGGTGAACGGTCCGGTCCATCTACTTCTTAATTTTCCTGGCATGATCTTCAAACGAGAGGAGAATAACAAAACTTTGTCACCAATAAAAAAAAGAACGACGAAGAATAAACTTATCGTGATATAGTTTGGTGCGCAGTTTATAGTCGGCGTGCTGTCATATGCGTCTGCGCGCAACTCATTAAGCTCGTTCAAGTCCAACATCCGTTCACGCCCTGCACTATCCAGATCCAAGTTGCATGTACGTAATGCCCAGTAAGCCTTGTGCTCTATTTCCACCGGAAGGTGACATGCTTTTCCGTAGACCAGTCTGAAAGGGGAGGTGCCAATTGGTGTCTTGAAGGCTGTCCTATATGCCCATAGTGCGTCATCTAAACGGAGGCTCCAGTCTTTGCGTGTTGGCTTGACCATCTTTTCAAGTATACGCTTGATCTCTCTGTTGGAGATCTTGGCTTGGCCGTTTGTTTGTGGATGATAAGCTGTAGACGTTCTATGTTGGACCCCATAGTGTTTGAGTACCCGCGCCACCATCCTGTTACAAAAGTGAGTTCCTTGGTCACTGATCAGTGCCTTGGGTACACCATAACGGCAAAAAACGTTAGTGCACAAAAAATCAGTAACAGTTTTAGCGTCATCTTTTCTGGTAGCTTTGGCCTCAACCCACTTAGATACATAATCTACAGCTACAAGAATGTACTCAAAACTGAATGAGGGAGGAAAAGGACCCATGAAATCTATTCCCCATAAATCAAATACCTCGTCGACCATGATATGCATCTGTGGCATTGCATTGCGTGCGGATATGTTACCCGCGCGCTGGCATCTATCACAGCTATTGCAATGTTTATGTGAATCCCTAAATACATGTGGCCAATAAAATCCTGAATCTAGCATTTTCCTACTAGTCTGTTTAGGGCCAAAATGCCCACCACATGCATGTTCATGGCAGAAAGCTAAAACTGATTCTATTTCATGATCTGGAATACAACGTCTAAGTACTTGGTCTGGACCTATTCTAAATAAGTACGGATCATCCCATAGATATAATCTAGCATCATGCTTCAATCATAATCTCTGCGGTTTATTAAAAGATGGGGGAAACGTACCAGTGACCAGGTAGATCACAATGTGAGCATACCATGGTACCTCGCCCTGTAGTGTCATTATCTGCTCGTCTGGGAAGGTCTTCGTGATGTTCCCTTGATCCTCTTCCTTCACTATACGACTCAAGTGATCTGCTACGGTGTTGTCCGAGCCCTACTTGTCCTTGATTTCTATGTCGAATTCCTGCAAAAGCAATAACCAATGCATAAGTCTCGGCTTAGTTTCCTTCTTGGACATTAAATACCTTAGAGCCGCATGGTCTGTGAATATTATGACTTTGGTCCCTAGAACATATGTATGGAATTTTTCTAGGGCAAAAACAATGGCCAGCAGTTCCTTCTCAGTGGTCGTGTAATTCCGCTGCACGGGATCCAGCGTGCGCGACGCGTAATAGATGGCATGTGGTGTCCTGTCTTTTCGCTAACCAAGTACTGCGCCAACAGCATAGTCACTTGTGTCACACATCAACTCGAATGGCAGGTTCCAGTCTGGCGCCTACAGTACTGGCGCGCTAGTCAGTGCGCGTTTCAGTGCGTCAAACGCTGCGCGACATGCATCTGTGAAATTAAACACCACATCCTTTTGCAAGAGGTTAGACAAGGGAGTTGATATTTTAGAAAAATCTTGAATGAAACGTCTATAAAATCCAGCGTGCCCTAAAAATGATTTGATTTCTCTAACATTGGTAGGGTACTGCAAACTAGCAATAAGGTCGATTTTAGCTTTATCTACCTTTAGCCCTTCCCTTGAGACATTATGTCCGAGCACCACTCCATGTGTGACCATGAAGTGACACTTTTCGTAATTCTGAACTAGGTTTTTAGACGTGCAGCGTTTCAAGACTTTATCTAAATTATCTAAACATGCATCAAACGTGTCACCATGTACAGTAAAATTGTCGATAAATACCTCAATGCATGAACCCAACATACTTGAGAATATACTCATTACTAACCTTTGAAACGTACCTGGCGCATTACATAATCCAAAAGACATGCGCCGGAAAGCAAACGTATCGAAAGGACATGTGAATGTTGTCTTTTCTTGGTCCTCCGCATCTATGGGAATCTGATTATATCCGGAAAATCCATCCAAGAAACAGTAATGCGGCTTACCTGCCAATCGGTCAGGCATCTGATCTATAAACGGCAGGGGGAAGTGGTCCTTGTGCGTTACTTCGTTCAGCTTTCGGTAGTCTATGAACATGCGCCAACCAGTCTGTATTCTCTTGGGCACCAGTTCTCCTGCCGCATTCTCCTCTACGGTGATCCCACCTTTCTTTGGGATAACATGAATCGGACTTACCCACTTACTATCAGAGAGGATAATTGATTCCAGCGTCCAGCAGCTTAATGATCTCTTTCTTTACCACCTCCATCATAATAGGGTTAAGTCTTCATTGGGCATCCCTGCACGGTTTAGCTCCATCTTCTAACAAAATTCGATGCATGCATACATCTGGACTTATTGCGTGCAAGTCATCCAATGTCCATCCAATTGCGCGCCTTTTGTTACGCAAGACTTCCACCAGGCGCGCTTCTTGCACAGGTTCCAGCTGATTCTTTATAATCACCGGCTTAGTCTCATTATCGCTTAAAAACACATACATCAGGTGCTCTGGGAGTTGCTTCAGTACGATCTTTGGTTCCTGTATGTTATGAGAGACAGCCGTCTCAGCAACAAATAATTCACTACTAGAAATAAGGTACCTCATGTCTTCAGCTTTGGTGTTCCCTTCTTCTTCGTGCGCGTCTACTAGTGCGCCAGTTTGCTGGCGCGCCTGCTCCTCTTCCACTGCTTCATCGATAATATCCAGTGCGTGTACCGTGGAATCATCATGTGGAAACTTCATGCCTTTGAATATATTGAAGTTTATGACCTCGCCATCAACTTCTATCGAAAGCGTTCCTTTCCATACGTCGATTCTTGTTCGTGCGGCCATCAAAAAGGGTCGGCTAAGCAATACTTGAGTAGTGTCAGCAGAGACGTTTCCTTCCATCTCTAACACATAAAAATCTGTCGGGAACACCAATTCTCCTACTCTTACCAGTACATCTTCAACCATGCCCACTGGTTGTTTGCATGACCTATCCGCTAGTTGGATTGTCAACCCTGTGGGCTTAAGTGGTCCAATGCAGAGAGATGTGTATAGAGAGTGGGGTAGAACATTTATAGACGCACCTAGGTCTACCATGCAATTATCTACTACAGAGTTACCGATTGTACATCGTATAGTGAACGTACCTGGATCTCGGCATTTAGGTGGTACCTTGTGTTGCAAGATTGCTGAGGCGTTTGCATTTAGCTGCACTTGCTCTCTCTGTCCTCCCTTTCTCCTTTTGTTCGTGCATAGATCCTTGAGAAACTTTGCGTATCGCGGAATTCGCTTTAGTGCATCTATAAGTGGAATGTTGATTTCCACCTTATTGAACACGTCATATAACTCCTGATCTAACTCGGTTTTCTTAGGCCTTTTGCTCTAGGCGGGGAAAGAAAGTGGTATGTTGCTGCTAGATTGGCCTTCTGTTTCTGCAACAGGTGCGCCTGTCTCTGGTGCTGAGTCCGAAATCTGTGCGTGCGTGCTTTTCCTTGCGCGAGTGGTGTCTGGCGCACCAGACGTCTCCTTGCCTGATCTAAGTAGCACCGCATTGACACCATTCTACATTCTGGTTAGATGCTTTCCTGTTGTTTGTGATCTAGTCACGGTTTCAAAATTTGTCTCAACTGATTTTTAATTAGAGTAAAATGCTTCTCGTTCCGCTCCTGGTTCTTGCTTACTGTTTCTGCCAAGTGATCCACAATTTCTTCTAATGACTCCTTCGGCTGCTGGTTGTACTGCGATGGTCCTTCAGCGCGTTTGTGCGGCGGGTTGTAGGAAGCAGCTAGCGCGGTCTTTGGAAATTTTGCTCGTTCTTCCAACTAAACCCGTTCTCAGCTAAACCAAATCTAGGCAGTCCTTGCCTAGCCTGACCATTATTCCATCCTCCTACTACATTAACATCTGCGTGTTCTTCGAATATCCTTGCCTAATTATTCATGGAAAACCTAGGAGGCAAGGTTATAAATATAAAGCTTCATGGAAATCACACACAGGCGTACTTAGGGAGCTGAACACGCCGCAGATGGCTCAGAGCAGAACTCCGACGCGCGCAAGCTGTCATGCGAGCCTGACGACGCACCATACAGATTTGTCTTGTTATTTTAGCTGGCTTATAATTATTCTTGAGATGTATTCATTCAGCATGAGTAGCTAAACTCACAGAACTCGGTTTGGATTTTGATCTATGAATAATATGTTTGGAGGTCTTGTTCTCAATTTACATGATTAAGTTTACTATTATTATTCCGAACTCAATTGCATGATAGTTAGGTTAGACAATTAAGCGAAGCCTTGCACCACAGACTTAGTTGTAGAATCTATTATCTATAGTTAAACTATCAGAAGTACGTGACTGTGAATGATAGGAGTAACACTAGAATAGGCAATAGCTACCTTCACCGGATTCGTTATTGACTAGACTAAATTGAGTAATAATATCATACAAACTTTGACCGGAATGTATGTGTAGGTTATTAAGCTGTGACAGGACCTTAATCTACGTGGACAATTATATCATGTACCATTAGTGACCGAGGATAAACATAGAATTCATAGTGAAGAAGCTGAACCGAGCTCATCTCTCGCATAGTTATCTGCATATTTTATACCTGCTTTCTGTGTGTGCGCCAGTTGTACTTGCGCAGCAGTTTTTTCTTTCTTTTAATTGTTCTCACGCACAACCCCAATTCTTTAGTTGTAGTTGAAAAGAGACTTCCACCGTTCCCTGTGGATTCGACCCCAGCTTGCCGATACTATACTAGTAAGGAGAGTAGGGACAAATTTGCAGCACTCAACGACGTACTCACCAAATTTTGGCGCCGTTGCCGGGGAGCGGCTAGAGAAGTTTTCTTTTCCTTTTCTTTTTGTTATTTACTTTTCGTTTTCTTAAACAAAAAAAAATCCAAAAAAGATTAGTTACGTTTAATTTAGCTGTTGTTTTTGTTTTGCATGGAAGATTTTGGTGAGAACAGTGTGATCGGCAGACGCATGGACAACACACCAGACGCGCCAGGGCGCAACGCCGATAACGTCTTTGCTCGCCTACACCCTGCCGAACTCGATGCACTCAGAAGAGAATTACGCAGAGACCTAGAGTTCAGAGAGGGTGCTGAATTGCCGAGACAGGACAACCAGCTGAACAATAATGTGGACGCACCATCAAAGAGATGTCGGCTCCTCAAGCCGTCAATCAGCCATGGTGCATCGTACTGCCCCCAGATGGTCACTTTGAGCTACGGACTCAGCTTGTTCACTACATACCAAAGTTCCATGGTATGGCTAGTGAGAACCCAGTCAAACACGTCAGAGAATTCGCGGCCATCTGCGAGAACATGAGGAATGGGAACGAGGATCCAGAGTTGCTTAAGTTGAGAGCCTTCCCATTCTCTTTATGTGATTCAGCTCGACAATGGTTAATGGGGCTAGCTCCGGGGTCAATAAGGACTTGGCCCGAATTACAAGAACGGTTCCTAGACAAATTCTATCTTGCGGCCAAGGTATCGTTACTACGAAGAGAGCTAGCTGCCCCAAAGCAGTTGCACGGTGAGTTATTGTCAGAATATTATGAGCGGTTCAGGGAACTTGAAGCGAACTGCTACAATCATGGACTCCTACAACATGTGTTGATAGAGAATTTCCTCAACGGACTAACTGAGATGGAACTCAGGTTGTTGAACGCTTGCGCAGGAGGCAACGTGAGGAACATGTACCCGGAGGATGTATGGAAGCTAATAGAAGACACGGCCGATCAAGTAAGATATCAGGTTTCATTAGAGAACAGTCGCGCCAGATCACTGCATCAAGTAGACGTAACTGGAGAGATCAAGGAATTGAAGGAAATGATGCAAAAGTTGATGATGAAACAAAGCGTCGATACTAGAACTTGCGAATTCTGTCACGCCACAGATGGGGGTGTAAACGAGCCGAGTCGAGCCGAGCATCAGCATGTTCGAGCTCGGCTCGCCTAAAATTCATGCTGCTCGAACTCGAGCTCGAGCTCGCCGAGCTTCAATTAATCTAGCTCGAGCTCGGCTCGTTTAAATTTTTGCCTAATCGAGCTCGGCTCGCGAGCTAGCTCGTTTGTGACAATTTTTTTAAAATATTCGACTTTTAATAGAACATACTTCCTCATGCTCAATTCAAGCTGAATAGAGCTCAAATCGCAAGCTTGACTCGAAATATACTAAAACATTCGAGTTTCACTCGAGCTCGACAATAGCTCGATTTTTTCAAAAAATTTTTACACACGAGCTCAACTAAAGCTCAATTCCACGAGCTCAATGAAGCCCAAAGAATCTCCACTTCATCTCAGCCATTTGGCCATGAGAAGTTGGTATTTTTGGTTGGAAGGATGGTTTATTTATTCACATTTTCTACTCATTCCTCCTGGCGGTGAGCGGTGTGGGATTGATATCCGCGGACCCTAAAGGATTTATTTCCGCGGACCCTAAAGGATTTATTTCTGCGGACCCTAAACTAATTAAATTTAATCGTTAAGGGTCCACGAAAATAATTATTTAGGGTCCGCGTATCTCTAAGTAAATGTGTATTTGTCGAGGAGCATGAAGATTGGCTCAAGCTAGCAAAATATACTTGTACTGAGCACCGTCTAGGAGACTCGCTAATAAGACTCAATGCCACGGGTACCAAGTTTAGGTACCGTGATGAGACAATTTACTTCTGCATTCAAACCGATCATATTGCGTTTCCAAGCATCCTACTGGAACTTGTTGTCCCAATCAAGACACTAGCCAGGGAAATGCAAGGTGGGGTTCTCCACATTGAGTTAAAAAAAGGAGACATTGGTACGACAAAATGGGCATGGTTTGGATTATGTACTGCAACGGGAAGAGGGTGGGGTTTACAGATTGAAAGGTGGTGAGGATATACACTATTGAAGCAAACAGTCCAAAAGTGTAACGAGACACAAAAACAAAAGACATGATTCTTAGTTTGGACAACTTATTTGTTTTTAATTATTAATCACAATGTTGTAATTTATATTACGTTTTAAACATTAAAAATGCATTGTGCCACGTAATCTTGTCTTAATTATCAACAAGGTAATTAACATGTCTTATTTTTAAAACCTTGTTGGCTAACCACTTTTTAAGTCATCCTTAAAAAACTAATCAATGGGTAAGCTTTAAAGTATAATGTGATAATTTGATATTGAATTAGATAAAAACACATACGATTGAAGTTGATGCATATATAGAAGTTCATTTTTGCAGCTCATGCATAAAGAAATTTAAAGATAGCTTATTAATATTTTGTATTAACAAATATTAAATTATGTGTAAAAATACACGTAGCACAATGTATAAATCAGGATTACGTGTAATATTCTTGTCAATAACATGTTGTAAATTAGTACTAATCGAGTATATAAACAAGTCCTAATCGAGCATATAATCGAGCAGGTAAACGAGCCGTTCACGAACATAAACGAGCCGAGCACCCCTCTGCTCATGTTCGGCTTGTTTATTAATCGAGCCGAGAAACCATGCTCAAGCTCGGCTTGTTTATTATCGAGCCGAGCTTTGACCGAGCTTTGACCGAGCCGGCTCGGGAGTAGCTCACGAACGCTCGGCTCATTGACACCCCTAGCCACAGACCACCTGACTGACGCATGCCCCACCCTGTTTGAAGAACACGCAGATGTTAATGCTGTGGGTGGATGAAATAATGGACAAGCTAGGCAAGGACAGCCTAGATTTGGATTGGCTGAGAATGGGTTTAGTTGGAAGAATGAGCAGAATTTCCAGAGACCGCGCGCTGACTGGCGCGCACAACCTAATGCACCCACTGGCGCGCGATCTTACGCGCCAGCTGCTGCTTATAACCCGCCACATAAACGCGTTGAAGGACTAGTGCAGTACAACCAGCAACCACCCAAGAAATCACTAGAAAAGATAGTAGGTCAGTTGGCTGAGACAGTGCGAAGGAATGAAGAACATAACGATAAGAGGTTCAAGTTGATCGAAAACCAACTCACCCAGGTTGCCACCGCTGTGAATGAATTGAAGGCTAGTGATGGTAACCTGCCCTCTCAAGTCACTCAGAATCCGAAGGGAAGTATCAACATGGTTCAGATGGACGCGCCACACCCAGACAATACTAGCGCGCCAGTTGATACTCACGTTACTAATGACGCAGCAGAGTTGAGTACAAAAACAGTTGTTGCACCAGTCTTTACACGCATCAACCCAGACGCACCAGAGAGGAATAAGGATGAAATCACGCTAGATGATTTCCAAGCCAGTCTAAGGCTGTGTTTAGCCCCAGAATTACCCGAGAAACTCGCTGATCCGGGAACCTTTACCATTCCGTGTTTCATTGGGGATACCCTGGTTAGCGAGTGCATGTTAGACTTAGGAGCCTCGGTTAATTTGCTACCATATTCACTATACTCTGCATCATCAATGGGACCTCTAGAACCGACAGATAATGCTCTGTTACTTGCGGATAACTCACGGACAGAAGCAAAGGGGAAGATAGTAGATGTTTTGACTAATGTCGGCAACTCAATTTCTAGCAGATTTTTATGTAGTCGACATGAACAAGCCGAATACCGAAACCCGAGAAACGGTGTTACTTGGCCGACCATTCATGAGAACCGCGCAAGTATGCATAGATGTCGGTAAAGGTATGGTGACACTACAAGATAAAAAGCACATACTCAGATTAGATGTCATCAACAGAATCAGGTTGTCGAGGAACCATTGGTAAATGATCGAAAACATGGCACCAAGACCGACGCATTCTGAGATGATGCGCGCCAGCCAGAAGACTACGCCTTGGCGCGCAGAACAATATAAAGAATAAGCCACCCGATAAGAAGGCAGAGACCGAAGCCGAGAGCAACACGACACTTGGGAACACATCGGAACGCAGATGCGGTGCGCAGGTGATCATGCGGAACAGAGCAGCGCGACTCAAGGACGCGCGAGAGATAACCTGCGCGAGGACTAGCGCATCCGAAGGGCTAATACGCGAATTTCGCTTTCTATCACTCTTCCCTCCGATCATATTAATTACTTTTATCTACTTGTACTGACTCTCTTGAATTTTTGCCATGCAGAAAAGATGATAATACGGAAGGAGGCAAAGTTCAAGTGTGGGGGAGGAGACCCGTGCGCTATAAGTGCACATTTGCGTCGAGCTAACGACATTAAACAAAAGCACTCGTCGGAAGGTACTCCGACAAACTTAACTTAGTTTTTATTTCGTATTTTTTATGTGTGTTTAGTTTTTTTTATTAGTTTTTTTAGGTTAGTTTTAGTTTGGGCCCATGTAGTTTTGGGCCATGCATGCATGTGGGCTTTTTGCACTATAAATATGTTATGTGGGGTTCATTTTGTGTCACTTTTCATTTTTCACTTATCTCACTAAAACACAAAAACCCAAAGCCACCAAGCCACCACCATCGACGCCGCCACCCAACCCAGAATTTCGAGATGTTTGGTCAGAACGTAGATCTCAGTGCAGGTATTCTACTGTCAAAATTTCAGCTGATTTGGAATAGTTTTAGTGGTTCAATTATGCAGTAGAAGTTCTAGATCTAGATCTGCACCGTGCTCGCGCGTGACAGGACACGCGCGCCAGTTGAGATTTTTTTTGAGTATTTTTCGCTGCTTATCATGTCAATCTGTGTGGATCAATCGGAGAAACTGGATTTTGAGATAAGATATAGGCTGTACAGTAGGTGCGAGATTTTGCCGACTGTGTTTGTGGATGAGGAGTTTTTGCATGAGATGGGGTTGTATGAGGAGGTACACGCGGCATTCGCCGCAACCGGATGGGCTTCTTTCATGGAACTCAGCTCGGACACAGACGTGGAGGATACACTGGAGTTCCTCGCGTCGTACGAAGGATTAGCAGACCGGATCAGGTACCGCCACAGGGGCGTGTACTATGAGGCCGCGCCATCACAGTTTGGCGCAGTCATGGGACTGGCGCGCATGCCTGGCGCAGAGGTGGATGAACACACGGACCAGGAAGCCTGGGACGACTGGACTGACGGCAGCAAGCCGTATGCCGGAGGAAGGAGCCTCGGCACTGAACTGTTAGATCCGAAGATGTTCTATCTTCAGAGGCTCATCTCCCACTCCATCATCGGCCGCTACAATGGATCTCAGCGGCCCGGTCTACTAGATATGGAGATCCTCAAGGGTCTTTACTATGGGAAGAAGGTGCGCTACACGCGCCTACTCACCAGCTACTGGGAATCGGTGAGCATGAAGGGCCCGCTCCTATGCGGAGGACTGATCACGCACTTTCTACGTGCATTACATATGGAGCCTTGGCTGGAAGATCACACGATTGTACGGGCTGAGTATCTGACGCGCCAGAAGATGCGCCTCTACAAAGGAATTAAGGTGCGCGCAGATGGAACGCGTATTGGAGCTACAGCGGATTGGAGAACTACAGATCAGGGCTGCGCCAGAGGTAGTGGCGCAAGAGCCAGTGGCGCCGAGAAGGAGCAGGCGCCGATCAGAGCGTGCGCAAGCAGAGTCCAGCGCACAAGCCAGTGGCGCGCAAGTACTAGTTGATCAGCGCTGGGTGTTCAACGCCCAGCGTGTTATGGATATGTGGCACCACAGGGTGCCAACCTGGACATGACGCCACCCAGAGGCTGGCGCGCTGGAGACCCGATACCGGAGGAGTATGCACTGCAGGATGAAGACCCAATCGAAGAACTCTCCCGGTCGTTTTCTACTTCGTTTTAAATTTTATGATCGGTGTCTAATAATTCGGCGGATGTTTTGTATTGCTTTTTAAAACACATGTTTTTATTCGGTGCTTTAATTTTAATCGGTGTTTTAATTGACTCGGTGGTGGCAATATTATAAATTGTGATTGGTGCAAAATGATTATATGTGCATGCATTACTATTGCCTTCTTTACTACTTGTGCATAACGTGAGGACACGTTTTTGTTTAAGTGTGGGGGGGTAGTAGTACATTTAACTTAGGAGTAGAATAAATTTTTCGTTTTTTTAGTTTAAACAAACCAAACCGAAACTGAACACATCTCAAGAGGTAATTGCGCCGAGAAACATTGGCGTGCGCGACCTGTTGCGTACTCGCGCACCTGAGGTATTTTGTGCTTATATGACATATTCTGATTTTTGTAATTTTTTCGAATTTTGTGTATCTCTTGAGTGGAATAACGAGGGATGTGGAGTTGATAGAAACGTCCTAGAAAGCAGTCGATCGAACGAAGCTTGAGGATCGGTTGCATGGTTATGAGTATTCGTGGAGGTTGGTACTTCGCGGTCAAAGGAATAAGAGCAAGCTCAGTCACGCAGATGCCGAAGGCGAAACCCTACCAGCGTGACGAGACGGAAAAACAGACCGTCTTCGTGGAAGTTAGTTGCTCAGGAAGGGGCGCGCGGTTGCAAACGCGTGCCTGACTTGCGCGCGACTGATCAGAAGCGAGAGCGGGGCGTGGTTCCATAGCTGCTATCCGAAGGCCATGATTGGAAAACGTTCTAGGGAAGAATAAGATCCGGACCAGAAAGAAGAGTATTCAATTCAAAGTTAAAGCTCAAAAGGCCGAAACAATGAAAAGAAGAAATTGTGCAACAAAGTTATCAATCTGTCCGAAACAAACAGTGAAGCGTCAAAGACGTAAGCTCAGAAACCCTAAGACGCGGATCAATCACGTACCAGAGAAAGCAAAACAATAACCATGCAATCGCAACTCAAGAAGAATTCGGTGACCGGTGCTTAAAAGGACTATCTCCCAATCATCCGAATTGATTGCATTCCACAAGAGAGGTAACACAAGGTTTGAATTAGTTACTTAAATCAGTTTGTGTTGTATGATCACAAGTGCGCAGGTTGTGAGAGTGGCGCAGACATCTGGCGCAGTAAGTCCAACATTCACGCGTGCATTACACAAAAGGTAAGGAAGCCGACTTGTTCAGGGACGAACAAGAGTAAGTGTGGGGGATTTGATAGAGTGTAGTTGTACGCTACTTTAAGTCCTTTACATTGCTCATATTCTAACATATTTCAGTGTAAGATTACGCTTTTGGTGTAGTTTTGTATCTCAGGACTAAAAGATCAGTTAGAATAAAAACGCAACAAGAAGGCTGATTTCCAGAACAAAAGATAGCAACTTGACAACAAGGACAGAAGACCACTAGCGCGCGAGCACTATGGCGCGTGATTGTGGGTCGCGTAGAAGACAGCAAAACGGTGACGTCAGCAGAAAGCGAGATATTCGGGACGATGACGTCATCACGCGCTAAAGATATTTCTAAGTTCGGTTTTTGGAGATTTAATATTTCCTAAGCTGATTCTTAGAGATATAGATGATTTTCTACAGATATCCTTGCCTAATTATTCATGGAAAACCTAGGAGGCAAGGTTATAAATATAAAGCTTCATGGAAATCACACACAGGCGTACTTAGAGAGCTGAACACGCCGCAGACGGCTCAGAGCAGAACTCCGACGCGCGCAAGCTGTCACGCGAGCCTGACGACGCACCATACAGATTTGTCTTGTTATTTTAGCTGTCTTATAATTATTCTTGAGATGTATTCATTCAGCATGAGTAGCTAAACTCACTGAACTCGGTTTGGATTTTGATCTATGAATAATATGTTTGGAGGTCTTGTTCTCAATTTACACGATTAAGTTTAGTATTATTATTCCGAACTCAATTGCATGATAATTAGGTTAGACAATTAAGCGAAGCCTTGCACCGCAGACTTAGTTGTAGAATCTATTATCTATAATTAAACTATCAGAAGTACGTGACTGTGAATGATAGGAGTAACACTAGAATAGGCAGTAGCTACCTTGACCGGATTCGTTATTGACTAGACTAGATTGAGTAATAATATCATACAAACTTTGACCGGAATGTATGTGTAGGTTATTAAGCTGTGACAGGACCTTAATCTACGTGGACAATTATATCATGTACCATTTGTGACCGAGGATAAACATAGAATTCATAGTGAAGAAGCTGAACCGAGCTCATCTCTCGCATAGTTATCTGCATATTTTACGATCCATCTCCAAATCACCTCTAAATCATCTTTATCTGCGCCTCTATGTACATGTCTGGAGTTTTCTGCTAGCTGCACATTTATACTCTTGCCTCCTAGGGTTTCCACAATATTTAGGCAAGAGAATATATCTTTATCTCTAAAACTCAACTTTGGAAATATCCTTATCTCTAAATTCCAGACTTAGAAATATTCTTTGCGCGTGATGACGTCATCGCTCCGGATATTTTGCTGATTGCTGACGTCATCGTTTTGCTCTGCTCTGCGCGATTAAGACTGCGCGCCACACTTCTCGCGTGCTAGTTGGTCTTTGGCTCTCGTCAACTTTGTTGTCTTTTGTTCCGAGATTCAGCCTTCTTGTTGCACTTTTGTTCTAACTCTTCTTTTAAACCTAAGATACAAAACTACACAAAAAGCGTAATTTTATACTAAAATATGTTAGAATCTAAGCGGTGTAACAGATTTAAAATAGCATACAAAAGTGCTCTATCAAAGTGATAATGGAGTGATTAGTCATACAGTCGACTCATTTATCATGTTCGTAAAGGTTCTAAACACGAACTTTAAAGTACACAAGCACTTTGCTTCAAAGTGAAGCAAACTTGATTCGAACTTTCAAGTGAATGTTTAATCGTTGAGTTATATTATATTACACTGTTAGAAGTGATAATGAAGTGATTAGACATAGAGTCGACTCATTTATCATGTTCTTAAAGGCTCTAAACACGAACTTTAGAGTACACAAGCACTTTGCTTCGAAGTGAAGCAAACTTGATTCGAACTGAACTTTCAAGTGAATGTTTAATCGTTGAGTTATGATATATTACACTATTAGAAGTGATAATGAAGTGATTAGTCATACACTCGACTCATTTATCATGTTTGTAAAGGCTCTAAACACGAACTTTAGAGTACACAAGCACTTTGCTTCAAAGTGAAGCAAACTTGATTCGAACATTCAAGTGAATGTTTAATCGTTGCGTTATGCTATATTACACTATTAGAAGTGATAATGAAGTGATTAGTCATACAGTCGACTCATTTATCATGTTCGTAAAGGCTCTAAACACGAACATTAGAGTACACAAGCACTTTGCTTCAAAGTGAAGCAAACTTGATTCGAACTGAACTTTCAAGTGAATGTTTAATCGTTGAGTTGTTATATATATTACACTATTAGAAGTGATAATGAAGTGATTAGTCATACAGTCGACTCATTTATCATGTTCGTAAAGGCTCTAAACACGAACTTTAGAGTACACAAGCACTTTGCTTCAAAGTGAAGCAAACTTGATTCGAACTTTCAAATGAATGTTTAATCGTTGCGTTATGCTATATTACACTATTAGAAGTGATAATGAAGTGATTAGTCATACAGTCGACTCATTTATCATGTTCGTAAAGACTCTAAACACGAACTTTAGAGTACACAAGCACTTTGCTTCAAAGTGAGGCAAACTTGATTCGAACTGAACTTTCAAGTGAATGTTTAATCATTGAGTAGTTATATATATTACACTATTAGAAGTGATAATGAAGTGGAGTACACAAGCACTTTGCTTCAAAGTGAAGCAAACTCTATTCGAACTTTAAAGTGAATGTTTAATCGTTGAGTTATGCGATATTACACTATCAGAAGTGATAATGAAGTGATTAGTCATAGAGTCGACTCATTTATCATGTTCGTAAATGCTCTAAACACGAACTTTAGAGTACACAAGCACTTTGCTTCAAAGTTAAGCAAACTTGATTCGAACTTTCAAGTGAATGTTTAATCGTTGAGTTATGCTATATTACACTATTAGAAGTGATAACGAAGTGATTAGTCATACAGTCGACTCATTTATCATGTTCGTAAAGGCTCTAAACACGAACTTTAGAGTACACAAGCACTTTGCTTCAAAGTGAAGCAAACTTGATTTGAACTTTCAGGTGAATGTTTAATCGTTGAGTTATACTATATTACACTAATAGAAGTGATAATTAAGTTTGTAGAGTGTGAAAGACTGACAAGTAAGGAAGTAAACAAAGAAAAGTTGAGAAAAGAGTATTGATTCCACTAAATAACAAGAGTACACAAGTAGGGTATTTATACAAGTCTTAGGAAACCATGTTGGTCTAGCTAAGGTTGGTTTAGGTAAGTAGATAATCAAGATTTGGTTTCTTTAGGAAACCTTGAATATCTTTAGGAAACCTTTAGGAAACCTTCAATATCTTTAGGAAACCTTTAGGAAACCTTCAATATCTTTAGGAAACCTTTATAAATTTACTGCCCAAGCTCGGTCCTCCATGTTTCCTTAAGTCCAACATGTACCCTACATGTTTCCCTTATTCCAACACTCCCCCTCAAGCTTGACTAAAGGATTTAGACAAGCTTGGACCTTAGAGCCCTTGCCTCATTAAAAATCTAAGTATGGAAAACCACATGGGATAAAACCATACCTAGGACAAAAAGAGTACAAGAACCCTCGGCCAGGTTATGTCTAAGGGATGATACTTGGGAGTCCAAGCCTTGAATGGATGAACTCACACACCTTGCTACTAGCAGCCTTTGTGAAGATGTCTGCTAGTTGATGCTCACTTTTTGTGTAGCTCAGCTGAATCACTCCTTGCTCTACAGCCTCTCTCACCTTATGGCAGTCCACTTCTATATGCTTTGTTCTCTCATGAAACACTGAGTTGGATGCAATATGGATGGCCGCCTGATTGTCACAATGCATAGTTATGGGTGTGTTGATCTTGATGCCTAGGTCGTTGAGGAGAGCTTTAATCCATATCAACTCATTTGTTAGCTTTCTCATGGCTCTATACTCTGCCTCAGCGCTTGAACAAGAGATCACCTTCTGTTTTTTTGCTTCTCCAAGTCACGAGATTACCTCCAATGAAGGTGCAATAACCTGTGGTTGATTTCCTGTCATTCCTATCTCCTGCCCAATCTGCATCATAATAACCTACCACATCGGTGTTGCTAGTCCTTCCCATCCAGATTCCTTGACCAGCCGTGCCTTTGAGGTACTTCAAAATCCTCTCTACCATGTGCGAATGTGCATCTTTGGTGTTTGCATATGCTGTCTAACCTGATTCACGGAAAAGCATATATCAAGTCTTGTGATAGTTAAATAAATCAACTTACCAACCATCCTTCTGTAAAGCTTTTCATCCTCAAAGGGCTTTTCTTCAATCTCCCCCTCACGTATGACTTTGTATCCTTCCTCAATTTGGTGGACTCGTGGATCCCCTATTGCACCCATTGATTGCATTTTTTGGACGCACCAGATTGTGCCAACGCATTAATGAAGCATGTGACTTGCACGTGTACATTTGTCATGTGCACACGTGATGTGCACATGACAAATGCACATACGTGGCGCAATCTGATGCATCCAAAAAATGCAATCAACGGATGAAAGAGGGGATCCACGAGTCCATCAAATTGAGAGGATCCACATGATACAACCTCTATATATATATATATCCATCTATCGTATATATAAAGCACAAAGAGTCTCATTTTACTCCTAACTTCTTTCATATTTATTTTATTTCAATCGAATATAGTAATTGTTGCACAAAGAGTCTAATATAGAATATAGTAATATATTTCAATCGATATGCAAATAATTGTGCATCAAACAACTAGGTTAAACCACCCGTCGGAGATTGTCGAAAACCACCTCTGATAGGCAGTAATTGCCGAAAACCACCCCTTATAGGCTGTAACTTAATTATTTGAATTAACCTAATTAATTGAATTAATCTAATTAATTAATCTAATTAATTAACCTAATTAATCCATTTAACGGAGATTTAACACTAATTGAACGTTTTCCGTTAAAATGTATCGGTCAACAAAAGTCAGACGAACAAAGGGTGGTTTTCGGCAATAAAATTTACAAGGGGTGGGTTTCGGCAATTACGCCCTATAAGAGGCGGTTTTCGGCAATAATCCCCTGAAAATAACATTGCAATCTAAATCAGATGCAACCTTTTTAACAGATAACAAGTTAGAAGTAAAACTAGGCATATAAAGAGCACTTGACTTCTTATCAAATAATTCAAGATTTCCTACACCCTCAATGGGTATCTTATCACCATTTGCAATCACAACACTTCCAAGGGCAGGTTTAACATCACTAATCAGTTTAGAGTTACTAATCATGTGATGAGATGCACCTGAATCTATAATCAAAGATTTTGATGTGTTTGATGTAATGAATGATTTACCTCTAGGTTTACCTGAATTTTCTTTGAGAGCTTTGATGAGAGCTTCAAGGTCAGATTTTCTTATCATCCCATCCTCATTACCCTTAGAGGTAGTCAAAGCTTGTCCTTCTCCTTCATTGGACAGATGAGCTTTAGCCTCCTTGAATTTGTTTGGTTTAAGGTGAGGATGAAGAATCCAACATTTATCCTTTATGTGCCCCTTCTTTTTGCAATACTCACATATCACGCCCTTTCTTTCTTCTGATTTGTGCACCACCTTGTTGGCTAGAGCTACTTCAGCGTGGTTAGCCATGGGAAGATCTCCTTTTCCTCCAAAGAGCCCAAGGGAACCTTGCTCCTTCTGAACTTGAGCACACACTTCTTCGAGTGTAGGAAGTTTATCAGCTCTCAAAATGTGTTTTATCAGATCATTGTAGGTTGGATTTAGTGTAAGAAGTAACCCAAACACCTTGTCCTGCTCCCTCCTTTCATTTAGAGTTGCGGGATCAGTTGTGGTTGGTCTAAGCATTTCCAGCTCAGCCCATAGGGATCTAAACTTCCCAAAGTGTTGTGTGAACTCCATTTCTTCTTGGCTCAGATTATTGATGGCCCTCTTGACCTCAAATACTCTGCTCAGATTTGATGTGTTCCCATACACCTTTTGGAGTGTGTCCCATAGGTCTTTGGCTGTCTCACAATATGAGTATGCTTCTAGGATTGAAACTTCAAGGCTGCTTTGAATGATTGATAACACCATCAAGTCTTCTTGAAGCCACTTCTCCTCATCTGCGATGACAATCTCCTTGCCATCTTTTGTTGCGCAGTTTGGTTTGGAGCTTACTCATGGTGATATGGCTTCCTAAACCTTTCCTCCCAAGGCCGTTTTGATCAATCTTGACCATAGCAGGTAATTTGCCCCCTTGAGAGTCACCGGAATAACCAAAGCTTTGGTGTCCATCTTAGACGAGCTTGGTTTTGTAAAGAGAGTAAAAGAGTATGTTGAGAATAGTGCGGAATTCAGATCTTATGCTCTGATACCATGTTATAATATTGAGAATGGAAGAGTGTGGGAATACAACCAGATTGTAAGAATAGAAAGAACAACAAGGATGGATAAAAATCTGATTGTATTCACTTGATAATATTTGATTGCAATGGTCAGGTATATATACTACAAGATTGAGAATATCAAAAGCCTATTCTTGGGCAGCTACTCATTAATTGTTCCTACATTAATTGAGAATTTATTGAATCTGTCCGCATAGATAATATCTTGAATCAAAGATATCTGTCAATACATCCGAGTGTACTAGGTCAAAACAGTTTTCATATGATGTTTTAGAAGTTGGCAATACTGATTTGTGATGTTTACCTAATATACATGCTTCACATTCATCATGTTTAAGTTTAATATCAGGAAACAACAAGTTTAATGCCTCGGATGAGGATGCCCCAATCTAGCATGCCAAATTTCATTATTCGCATTAGATACTTCTGAATTGAAAGTAAAAGATTCATCATGCAAAGAAACATAGGATTTAGCTAAGTTGTCAAGGAAATAGAGGCCTTCTTTGGAAACACCTTCACCTAGAAGAGCACCGGTGTTTATATCCTGAAATCGAAGCTCATTAGGACCAAACATCACCCAACAATCAAGATCAGTAGTAATTCTTTTGATAGATAAGAGGTTAGATGTAAAATCAGGCATGAAGTAAGCTCTAGAGTCCTTATTAAACAATCTAACAATACCTAATCCTTTAATAGGCACACGGTCACCATTAGCAATTTCTACATGTCCTTTTGTTGGTTGAATGTTTTTGATTAGTTCGGAGTTCAAAATCATATGATGTGAAGCACCAGAGTCGACTATACAATAATCAGATTTATTAGAAGCAAAGGGAGACATACCATTGGACTTACCCATGCTCTCCTTAAAGGCATGGAGGAGAGCATCTAGGTCTAATTTCTTCAAGTATTGATCCTCCTTAGGTCCGGTTGAGTCCTCATTAACTTTATTGGCTTGCGGTTGCTTGAATTTGGCAGGTTTCAAGTGAGGGTGTAGAATCCAACACTCGTCTTTTAAATGGCCTCTGTTTTTGCAGTGATCACGCATCAAACTCTTCCTCTCATCAACTTTGTTAACAACCTGGTTAGCCTTTGCAGGATCAATAGTCTGAGGTCTAAATGTCTCCAATTCTGCCCATAGTGTGTTGAACCTCCCAAAGTGCTTTGTGAACTCCATATTATCTTGGCTTAGGGTGTTGAGTTCCCTCTTGACCTCAAACACACGGCTTAGGTTGCTTGTGTTGCCATAAACCTTCTCAAGTGTCTCCCACGGGGCTTTGGCATTCACACAAAAAGAGTATGCTTCAAGGATTGACACATCCAAAGAGGCTTGTAGTATGGTCATCACCAATAAGTCCTCTTGTAGCCACTTCTCTTCATCACATCTTGTGACAGGTTTCCCATCATCTCCCTCGGTAGTAATTGTGGGGGCCTTATCACTCTCAAGATGAGAACATAACCCCTTACTCTCCAAGGTAACTCTGGCCATTCTAGACCATAGAACATAATTAGGCCCCTTAAGGATGACTGGTATTGCCACAACTTGAGTATCCGTGATGAGAGTTTGTGGGAAAAAAATTGATTTTTTTATGTGCGGAAGTTGTTTAGGATCTTGCTCCTGATACCATGAAAGAATTTTCAGAGTATATTAAGTTTGTAGAGTGTGGAAGAATGACAAGTAAGGAAGTAAACAAAGAAAAGTTGAGAAAATAGTATTGATTGTACTAACTAACAAGAGTACACAAGTAGGGTATTTATACAAGTCTTAGGAAACCATGTTGGCCTAGCTAAGGTTGGTTTAGGTAAGTAGATAATAAAGATTTGGTTTCTTTATGAAACTTTGAATATCTTTAGGAAACCTTGAATATCTTTAAGAAACCTTTAGGAAACCTTGAATATCTCTTGAATATCTTTATAATTTTATTGCCCAAGCCTGGTCCTCCATGTTTCCTTAAGTCCAACATGTACCCTACATGTTTCCCTTATTCCAACAATTGGAAGTGATAATGAAGTGATTAGTCATACAGTCGACTCGTTTATCATGTTCGTAAAGGCTCTAAACACAAACTTTCGAGTACACAAGCACTTTGCTTCAAAGTGAAGCAAACTTGATTCGAACTTTCAAGTGAATGTTTAATCGTTGAGTTGTGCTATATTACACTATTGGAAGTGATAATGAAGTAATTAGTCACACAGTCGACTCATTTATCATGTTCGTAAAGGCTCTTAACACGAACTTTAGAGTACACAAGCACTTTGCTTCAAAGTGAAGCAAACTTGATTCGAACTTTCAAGTGAATGTTTAATCGTTGGTTATGCTATATTACACTATTGGAAGTTATAATGAAGTAATTAGTCATACAGTCGACTCATTTATCATATTCGTAAAGGCTCTAAACACGAACTTTCGAGTACACAAGCACTTTTGTCAAAGTGAAGAAAACTTGATTCGAACTTTCAAGTGAATGTTTAATCTTTGAGTTAAGCTATATTACACTATTGGAAGTGATAATGAAGTGATTAGTCATACAGTCGACTCATTTATCATGTTCGTAAAGGCTCTAAACACGAACTTTAGAGTACACAAGCACTTTACTTCAAAGTGAAGCAAACTTGATTCGAACTTTCAAGTGAATGTTTAATCATTGAGTTATGCTATATTACACTATTAGAAGTGATAATGAAGTGACTAGTCATACAATCGACTCGTTTATCATGTTCGTAAAGGCTCTAAACACAAACTTTAGAGTACACAAGCACTTTGCTTCAAAGTGAAGCAAACTTGATTCGAACTTTCAAGTGAATGTTTAATCGTTGACTTGTGCTATATTACACTATTAGAAGTGATAATGAAGTAATTAGTCACACAGTCGACTCATTTATCATGTTCGTAAAGGCTCTAACACGAACTTTAGAGTACACAGCACTTTGCTTCAAAGTGAAGCAACTTGATTCGAACTTTCAAGTGAATGTTTAATCGTTGAGTTATGCTATATTACACTATTAGAAGTGATAATGAAGTAATTAGTCATACAATCGACTCATTTATCATGTTCGTAAAGGCTCTAAACACGAACTTTAGAGTACACAAGCACTTTGCTTCAAAGTGAAGCAAACTTGATTCGAACTTTCAAGTGAATGTTTAATCTTTGAGTTATGCTATATTACACTATTAGAAGATAATGAAGTGATTAGTCATACAATCGACTCATTTATCATGTTCGTAAAGGCTCTAAAACGCGAACTTTAGAGTACACAAGCATTTGCTTCAAAGTGAAGCAAACTTGATTCGAACTTTCAAGTGAATGTTTAATCGTTGAATGCTATATTACACTATTAGAAGTGATAATGAAGTGATTAGTCATACAATCGACTCATTTATCATGTTCGTAAAGGCTCTAAACACAAACTTTAGAGTACACTAGCACTTTGCTTCAAAGTGAAGCAAACTTGATTCGAACTTTCAAGTGAATGTTTAATCGTTGAGTTATGCTATATTACACTATTAGAAGTGATAATGAAGTGATTAGTCATACAGTTCGACTCATTTATCATGTTCGTAAAGCTCTAAACACGAACTTTAGAGTACACTAGCACTTGCTTCAAAGTGAAGCAAACTTGATTCGAACTTTCAAGTGAATGTTTAATCGTTGAGTTATGCTATATTACACTATTGGAAGTGATAATGAAGTGATTAGTCATACAATCGACTCATTTATCATTTGTAAAGGCTCTAAACACGAACTTTAGAGTACACTAGCACTTTGCTTCAAAGTGAAGCAAACTTGATTCGAACTTTCAAGTGAATGTTTAATCATTGAGTTATGCTATATTACACTATTGGAAGTGATAATGAAGTGATTAGTCATACAGTCGACTCATTTATCATGTTCGTAAAGGCTCTAAACACGAACTTTAGAGTACACAAGCACTTTGCTTCAAAGTGAAGCAAACTTGATTCGAACTTTCAAGTGAATGTTTAATCGTTGAGTTATGCTATATTACACTATTGGAAGTGATAATGAAGTGATTAGTCATACAGTTCGACTCATTTATCATGTTCGTAAAGCTCTAAACACGAACTTTAGAGTACACAAGCACTTTGCTTCAAAGTGAAGCAAACTTGATTCGAACTTTCAAGTGAATGTTTAATCGTTGAGTTATGCAATATTACACTATTGGAAGTGATAATGAAGTGATTAGTCACACAGTCGACTCGTTTATCATGTTCGTAAAGGCTCTAAACACGAACTTTAGAGTACACAAGCACTTTGCTTCAAAGTGAAGCAAACTTGATTCGAACTTTCAAGTGAATGTTTAATCGTTGAGTTATGCTATATTACACTATTGGAAGTGATAATGAAGTGATTAGTCATACAGTCGACTCATTTATCATGTTCGTAAAGGCTCTAAACACAAACTTTAGAGTACACAAGCACTTTGCTTCAAAGTGAAGCAAACTTGATTCGAACTTTCAAGTGAATGTTTAATCATTAGTTATGCTATATTACACTATTGGAAGTGATATTGAAGTGATTAGTCATACAGTCGACTCATTTATCATGTTCGTAAAGGCTCTAAACACGAACTTTCGAGTACACAAGCACTTTGCTTCAAAGTGAAGCAAACTTGATTCGAACTTTCAAGTGAATTTTTAATCGTTGAGTTATGCTATATTACACTATTGGAAGTGATAATGATGTGATTAGTCACACATTGACTCATTTATCATGTTCGTAAAGGCTCTAAACACGAACTTTAGTGTACACAATCACTTTACTTCAAAATATTATGCAATCATCCTACGATGAGTTCGACGTGCATAATTTTATTCCCACAGGTAAAACAAGCAGGACCAATATAACAAGTAATGAGGGAGTGAAGTTATTACTCGTCAAGTTGGACAACAACAGAGTATAAGACATCCTGCAATCATCTTACGATAAGTTTGACACTTGCAAATCCTTGTGAATCAGGACCGTGTCACTTACAACACTTAAATGTTGCGCATAACACGGTCCATAGGGGGTAATTTGTAGGCATTAAAAAGTGCTGAAAAATAAAGATAAATAATTATTTGAATTGATAATAAATTTTAATTCATTTTGATTATTTTGTACCCAATAAAGTAAACAGGTAATTGGGCAACAAACCAGCCCATAAGTCAAGCTCAATCCAGTTAGGATTTTTCCTTATAAATAGAAGACTCCCGATTCATTTGAAGGGATCCGGAAAAATAACAAAGAAAAACTTCTCTGAGAAAACCCTAGCTGCAAGCAGTCATCAAGTACACAGCGTACCGCCTACTACAGCTAATCAAAGAAGTCAAACACTAACATGAGATCAAGTCAGCACGACCCTCGCTTAGCAACAGCAAACTTCAAGTCAACAAAACATTGCTTTGTTTACTACACAGTAGAATCAGATGATTACTAGAGATTGTACACAAACTTTCTAAAATCAATAAAGCGATATTTGTTCTTCTTTATTTTGTCTTAGTACAAAATAATGAGCTTACAAATTCTGGTGAACCCGACGTGAAATCTCTACCTCTCGTCCATGCGACGTAGTAATCAAACTCGCTACTACAGCATGTCTACTCTACCAACTAGTCCTACTACTCCCAAGCAGACCTACGCTGCTGTTGAGCAAAACTCACCTAACAGTGCTACTCTTACTAGCGGTATAGCTAGCCTACACCCTACTGGTGTTTGCACAAGGAGTATGGCAAGGAAAGCTGCTGTCAATGCTGCTGCTGCTAGTCTACGCGCTGCTGTTGTGCCAACTCGAGCACGCAAGTTTTCTGCTGCTTCCATTGTTGCTGCAGCTGCAGCGGTGATCGCATCCAACTCTCCTCAGCATAAGGAAAACAAAATCGCTAAGGCTACTACTACTTCCCCACTTAAGATCATGTCAGCTTCAACGAAGAAGAATGAAACTTTTGGACCTAATGTTGCAACTGTCATGACAATAGGAGTCAAAACTGTTGAAGAACAAATGATTGAAATGAGAAAACTCCTTGACCAAGTGATGCTAGACAATGAGGAGAAGAACAAAAAAATTGAGGACCTTCAAAAGGAACTTACTGGACTCAAGGATAAAGAAAAACATGAAGAGGTTAACCAGGAGTTAGTAGAGGATGATAAAAATGCTGAGAAACTCATTGGAACTGATGTTACTAAAGGTGAAGGCGGTTCCTACAGTGAACACACATCTACAGGAGATAATAGCTATAGCAGTAAAAACTCAACTAGGGGGCAGCTCCTCTGATGGACCACGTTACACCAAACCATACACGAGACGGATTGATTGCTTGCGCATGTCGTTGGGTTACCAACCTCCAAGTTTCCAACAATTTGATGGCAAAGGAAGCCCTAAACAACATGTCGCTCATTTTGTGGAAACTTGCAACAATGCGGGTACTGAAGGAGACTTGCTAGTTAAGCAATTTGTGCGTTCTCTAAAGGGAATGACATTTGATTGGTATACGGATTTGGAAGTTGAATCGATTGATAGCTGGGATCACATGCAAGATGAGTTCCTCAATAGATTCTATAGTACTAGACGCATAGGAATCATGAGTGAGCTGACAAACACCAAGCAGTGGGGAGACGAGCCTGTCGTCAACTACATTAACCGTTGGTGTGCATTAAGTCTTGAGTGCGAGGATAGAATCAGCGAGACCTCAGCCGTTGAAATGTGCATAGATGGCATGAATTGGGAACTGTTGTACATCTTGAAGGGAACTAAGCCAAGGACCTTTCAAGAGCTAGCAATGCGTGCTCATGATATGGAGATAACTGTGAAGGGTCATGGGAAGAACTGAATGGCATCTTCGAATGCGTCTTTCGAAAAAAAAGAGTATAAGAAGACTGACAAGACTCCTAAGAGTGCTCCTAAGGAAGTTATGGCCGTCACATCTAGTAATAGTCCTGTACCGATTTCAGCAAAACCCATGTATGAAAAGACGAAAGAAAACACTTCAAAGGATTTCAAGCCTAACAAGCTAACGCTAAAAGAACTACAAGCTTACGCTAAAAGAACTACAAGCGAAAGAACTACAAGAACTACGATCTGGTATTCGTACCTCAAAAGGGGACAAAAGGCCAAGCCATAGCATATTTCTTTGCTGACTATCCCGTGCCTGTGGAATGGGAACTTTCAGATGACCTCCCTGGTGAAGAAATATTCTACATCGACGTGCTCCCACCATGGAAAATGTATTTTGATGGCGCTGCGCAACATGATGGATCAGGCGCTGGAGTTGTGTTCGTGTCTCAAGAAAATCAGCTAATGCCTTTTTCCTTCACGCTCACTGAGTTGTGTTAAAATAACGCGGCTGAGTATCAAGCTCTCTTGTTAGGTCTCCAGATGGCAATCAAAATTGGTGTGAAGAACATGGATGTCTATGGTGACTCACAGTTGGTGATCAATCAAATTCTTGGAGAATACGAAGTAAAGAAAGTTTACTTGATTCCTTTTCATAAAGCTGCGACTCGTTTGCTCAACACATTTGACTCCATCAACGTAGGACATGTTCCAAGAAGTGCTAATAAGTTGGCAGACGTGCTTGCAAATCTTGCAGCCACATTGGCATTGGGGGCAGAAGAAACCATGTCCATCCCCGTATGCAATCGCTGGGTTGTTCCACCATTGGATGAGAATGATGAAGATGAAAAGACATCAAATGTGATAAGCGTCTACGAAGTTGACAGGGAAGATTGGCGACAGCCCATCATTGAGTTCTTGGATCATCAAAAGTTGCCAACCGATTTAAAACACAAGACCGAAATAAGTCGATGTGTGCCAAAGTTCATTCACTACAAGGGAATACTTTACAGACGCTCCTTTCTTGGACAGTGGTTGAGATGTCTTGGTGATGAAGAAGCAATGGAGATCATGCGCGAAGCTCACTCCGGTGTATGCGGTGCTCATCAGTCCGGTCCCAAACTTCACGATCGCATAAAAAGAATGGGATACTATTGGCCGACTATGGTGCATGATTGCATGGACTTTGCGAAGAAATGCAATGCTAGTCAATTCAACGCAAACTTTATACATCAACCTCCGGAGCCTCTACACCCAACAGTTTCTTCGTGGCCTTTTGAAGTACGGGGACTTGATGTAGTAGGGCCAATTACTCCTAAAGCGTCGAACGGGCATGCGTACATCCTCGCTGCAACAGATTACTTCTCAAAATGGGCTGAAGCTATCACACTACGGGAAGTTAAGAAAGAAAACGTTGTCGACTTCATAAGGACTAAGATCACCTACCGATATGGTGTGCCACAATGCATTGTGACTGACAACGGTAAACCATTCTTCAACAAGCTCGTGACAAGTCTTTCTGAGAAATTCAAGTTCAAACAGTACAAGTCATCAATGTACAACGCTCCCGCTAACGGCTTGGCTGAAGCTTTTAACAAGACATTGTGCAACCTACTAAGAAAAATTGTAGAAAAGTCGAAGCGCGATTGGCACGAGAGGATTGGTGAAGCATTATGGGCCTACCGAACCACGTACAAGACGCCTACTCAAGCTACGCCATATGCTCTGGTGTATGGAGTCGAAGCTGTACTGCCACTAGAACTTCAAATTCCCTCAATGCGCATCGCTATCCAGGAAGGACTCACAGATGATGAAAATGACAAGCTTCGCCTTGCAGAGTTAGAAGCTCTTGACGAAAAAAGACTGCAATTGCAACAAAGTCTACAGTGCTACCAAGCAAGGCTCCACGCGCATTCAACAAAAAAGTACGACCGCGTTCTTTTCAAGTGGGAGACTTAGTACTTGCATTAAGAAGGCCAATCATCATGTCACATAAAACAGGAAGTAAATTCAAGTCGAAGTGGGATGGCCCTTACGTAGTACGTGAAGTCTACACAAACGGCGCATACAAGATAGTGGATCAAGATGGTGTACGGGATGGACCTATAAACGGGAAGTTCCTAAAGCGCTACTACTCCTAATCTACAGAATCATGCAAGGCTCCTAAGCAAGAGCTTAAACTGCATAACTCCTAAGCAAGAGTATAAACTGCATACTAACGAACTACGTTGGCTTGATCTTGCTAACCTCGCAAGTACGTAGGCAGCTTGATTAAACATCCAAGCGCAATCACAAACAAACAAAACAAACAAACAAAAAAACAAAAAAAAAACAAAAAACAAAAAACAAAACAAAAAAATGCTCCTGGCCCGCAAGAGCTAAAACTGCGAACGGCTTAAAAAAAGGACATTTATTAATTGTAAAAGAAAAGAAGGCAGAAACAAGGAGTTAAACCTAGCTCAGACTACGTGAAGATTTTCTCTACTCTCTTCCAACTCGTGCTGCTTCATCCTCAAGCAGTCCGCATTCGCTCGAGAGGCAACTAAATCTCCAAGCTTAAGTTGAAAAGAAGCTACTCTTGATCTTGCAGCTGGTACTACTTCGACTTGCTGATGATGCTTCTCTTGTAAACATGCTTCCTCTTAACACAATGTAGCTTTTTTCTCTGCTATCAAGGATAGTTGCTTGCTCTGTTCGTCACTCTCCAGAAGTTCTTTCTCAACAATCGCTTTGGCAGACTGAAAGTCTTCGTCTGCCTCAAGATGTCACGTTCAAGTCGGTTTACATCGTTGGTAACAGTCGTTGAGGCAGCAAGAACGGTTTATACACTTCTCACATACGCGTCAACCTTACCTCAAAGGCTAGATGTGTCACCGCTAAGATTTTCACTGCATTCGTAAACGCCATCAACATGCATGGGTAAATCCTTTACTTGATCGTAAGGCATCCCTTTAAGTCTTTCAAGCAGTCGTTGCCCAAGCAACGTCAGGGCTTCGCTCATCAATATCCCCAACTTCCCACTAGTCTTCGTAAACAACATCCACCGCGAAAGTATGTGCTGGGGTACCGTTGCTTAAAAAGATTCAAGATCCCCAGCCTCCAAACGATGTTCTTCGTTGACAAGCATCGATCGTATGAGTATGTGTTGGGGGGTACCGCTGCTTAAAAAGCATCAAGATCCCCAGCGTCCAACCATGGTCTCGCGGGAGTGTGTGCTAGGGGTACCGCTGCTTAAAAAGCATAAAGATCCCCATCTTCCCAAATATGGTCTTCGTTAACAAGCATCCACCACGGAAGTATGTGCTGGGGTACCGCTTCTTAAAAAGCATCAAGATCCCCAGCGTCCCAACGTGACAAGCATCCACCGCGGGAGTGTGTGCTGGGGGTACCGCTGCTTAAAAAGCATCAAGATCCCCAGCTTCCCAACAATGATCTTCGTTGACAAGCATCCACCGCGTGAGTATGTGCTGGGGGTACCGCTGCTTAAAAAAGCATCAAGATCCCCAGCCTCCCAACGATGTTATTGTCAACCCCACGACTATAATACATGTTATCAACAATATATATGAAGGAGAAGAAAGAAGGTGCCAACAAGTTACCTGATATTCGGGAATAAGTGTTGAGTGATTAACTTGGACTTTAATGGTATGCTGAATCAGATAACTACATCACACACAACCAAAACAAAAATTCAGCAGTATTCTCAAATAAAACAAAAAAAAATCAGCAACACAGCTCAGCTTTGCAAAACTCAGCAGTAATGTTTTAAAATAGCAGCAAGACTCATATAAACAGCAATTAAGCAAAGACAAACCTGCAAAACAAACTCGTTATTCCAGAGTCTCAATAGTTCAGGAACTATCTAAAGGATGAAGGCCAGCATGGAATTCGCAAGAGGGTCAACAATGTCCATCAAAAAAAAAGTTTAAATTGGCAGCCATCATAACAATCAGACAAATAAACTATAATTGACATAAGGCATTAGAATAAAGAGATAGAAGACTTATTATACACGCAGAGTTAGTATCCGTCTATATGAGCAAGGTGTGAAGGCTAGTAGTGAAAAACAGTGTGTATATATAGAGATGAAAGTCGTCATTATCAACACCAGGAATCCAAAAGCAAGAGGATTATTAAAACCAATTCCTAATGCGATTAGAAGTTGTCAAAAGATAGAAAATAATCAGAAAATCGAGATCATTATCAAAATCAATGTCCTAATTCAACCAGGAATCAACAAAATTGATAGAGCACTTATGTATGCTACTTTAAGTCATTTACACTGCTAATATTCTAACATATTTAAGTATAAAATTACGCTTTTGGTGTAGTTTTGTATTTCAGGTTGAAAAGAAGAGTTAGAACAATAGTGCAACAAGAAGGCTGAATTTCGGAGCAAAAGATAACAAAGTTGACGAAGAGCCAAAGGACAATGAGCGCGCAAGCAGTGTGGCGTGCCAGTCCCAAGTATCAGCTTGTTCCCGGCCTCGTTTTCTACTCCTCTTGTCAAGTAGGTTGGTCTTTATATTGTTCTGGCGTGCCATAGGTATCGTCTTCTGGTTGGCGTGCATGGGTTCAGAGAGCGTCGGTCTTGATGTAACAGTTTTGTCTCTGAATTTTACCTGAGTTTCCACTATTGGTTCCTCGGACAATCTGATTCGGTTTATGACGTCCAACTTGAGTTTGCGTTTCTTATACTGTAACGTCACAATACCTTTACCGACGTTAATGCACACTTGCGCGGTTCTCATGAATGGTTGGCCTAGCAACACGGTTTCTCTAGCTCCAGTATTCGGTTTGTTCATGTCGACCACATAAAAATCTGCTAGAAACTTGAGTCCACCGACATTTGTCAAGACATCCTCTATTTTACCCTTTGCTTCGGTTCGTGAGTTGTCCGCAAGTAGTAAACCAATATCAGTCAATTCAAGAGGTCATTGATAATGCGGAATACAACGAAAAGGGTAGCAAGTTCACGGAGGCTCCTAAGTCTAGCATACATTCGCTTGCAAATGTATCTCCAATGGTGCACAAAATGATGAAGGTTCCTGGGTCCGCGAGCTTCTCTGGTAAATCTGGAGCTAAGCATAACTTTAGACTAGCTTGGAGATCATCTAGCATGATTTTCTCATTCTGCTCTGGTACGACAGGAACTACTCGAGTAAACACAGGTGCGACGATCAACTCTGTGGTCAGCTCTGATGCGCCATCTGTGGCGCGCGTGCCAACTGGCAGGCTCGCCTGTTCTAGTTGTGGCCCGTCCATCCGAACCATGTTGATGCTTCCCTTCGGGTTCTGAATACCCTGAGAAGGCAGATTCCCATCACAAGCCTTTAACTCGTTTAGAGTAGTGGCAATCTGAGTGAGCTGGTTTTCTGTTAACTTGAACCGTTTATCATTCTGCTCTTCATTCCTTCTTACGGTTTCAGCCAACTGACCCACTATTTCTTCTAATGACTTCTTTGGTTGCTGGTTGTATTGCGCTGGTCCTTCAGCGCGTTTGTGCGGCATGTCGTAGGAAGCAGCTGGTGCGTAAGGTCGCGCGCCAGCGTGTGCATTAGGTTGCGTGCGCCAGTCAGCGTGCGGTCTCTGAAAGTTCTGCTCATTCTTCCAACTGAACCCGTTCTCAGCTAAACAAAATCTAGGCTGTCCTTGCCTAGCTTGACCATTATTCCATCCTCCTACTGCATTAACATCTGCGTGTTCTTCGAATAGGGAGGGGCATGCATCTGTCTGGTGGTCTGAGGCGTGACAGAATTCGCATGGCCTCGCATCAGCGCTCTACTTCATCATTAACTTCTGCATCATGTCCTTCAGCTCCTTGATTTCTCCAGTCACGTCCACTTGATGCAATGATCTGGCGCGATTGTTCTCTAAAGACACTTGATATCTGACTTGGTCTGCAGTGTCTTCTATCAGTTTCCAAACATCCTCCGGACACATATTCCTCATGTTGCCTCCTGCGCAATCATTCAACAACCTGAGTTCCATCTCAGTTAATCCATCGAGGAAGTTTTCGATCAATACCTGCTGGGGCAGTCCGTGATTGTAGCAGTTCGCCTCTAGTTCCCTGAACCGCTCGTAATACTCAGATAATGACTCTCCATGCAACTGTTTCAGGGCAGCTAGCTCTCTACGAAGTAATGATACCTTGGCCGCGGGATAAAATTTGTCTAAGAACCGTTCTTGTAACTCGGGCCATGTCTTTATTGGCTTCGGAGCTAGCCCCATCAACCACTGTCTAGCTGAATCACATAGCGAGAATGGGAAAGATCTTAGTTTCAGCAACTCTGGGTCCTCGTTCCCATTCCTCATATTCTCACAGATGGCTGTGAACTCTCATACGTGCTTAACTGGGTTCTCACAAGCCATACCACGGAACTTGGGTATGTAGTAAACAAGCTAAGTCCTCAGTTCGAAGTGACGAGGACCGTGCTAGAGAAGTTTTCTTTTCTTTTTCTTTTCTTTTAGTATTTACTTTATGTTCTTTTATATAAAAAAATGAAAAAAAAAATAGTTACGTTTAATCTAGCTGTTGTTTTTGTCTTTGCATGGAAGATATAGGAGAGAATAGTGTGATCGGTAGATGCATGGATAACACGCCAGACGCGCCAGGGCGCAACACTGACAACGTCTTTGCTCGCCTACACCCTGCCGAACTCGATGCTATCCGAACAATTCTTGAGGATCGGTTGTATGGTTATGAGTATACGTGGAGGTTGGTACTTCGCGGTCAAAGGAATAAGAGCAAGCTCAATCACGCAGATGCCGAAGGCGAAAACCCTAATGGCGTGACGAGATGGTAAGATAGACCGTCTTCGCTGAAGTTAGTCGCTCAGGAAGGGGCACGCGGTTGCAAACGCACGGCCTGACTTACGCGCGACTGGTCAAAAGCGAGAGGGGGGCGTGATTCCATAGCTGCTATCTGAAGGTCATGATTAGAAACCGTTCTAGGGAAGAATTAAGATTCGGACCAGGAAAAGAAGTATTCAATTCAAAGTTAAAGCTCAAAAGGCCGAGACAATGAAGAGAAGAAATTGTGCAACGAAGTGTGTATCAACTGTCCGAGAACAAAAGTAAAACGTCAAAGATGTCAAGCTCAGAAACCCTACGACGCGAATCAATCATCTACCAGAGAAAGCGAACAAGAATAACCATGCAATCGCGAATCAAGAAGAATTCGGTGACCAGTGCTTAAAGAGGACTTTCTCCCAATCATCTGAATTGATATGCATTCCACAAGAGAGGTACAACAAGGTTTGAATTAGTTACTTAAATCAGTTTTGTGTTGCATAAGTCACAATTGCGCAGGTTGTAAGAGTGGCGCAGGCATGTGGCGTAGTAAGTCCAACATTCACGCATACATTACAAAAAGAGGTAAGGAAGCCGGATTGTTCAGGAACGAACAAGAGTAAGTGTGGGGGATTTGATAGAGCACTTTTGTATGCTGTTTTAGGTCTTTTACACTGCTTAGATTCTAACATATTTTAGTATAAGATTACGCTTTTGGTGTAGTTTTGTATCTCAGGTTTAAAAGAAGAGTTAGAACAGAAGTGCAATAAGAAGGCCGAATCTCAGAGCAAAAGACAACAAAGTTGACGAAGAGCTAAAGGACAATGAGTGCGCGAGCAGTGTAGCACGCCAGTCTTAGTCGCACAGATCAGCAATCAGCAAAATATCCAGAGCGATGACGTCATCACGCGCAAAGAATATTTCTAAGTTCGGTTTTTGGAGATCAAATATTCCCAAAGCTGATTTTTAGAGATAAAGATGATTTCCTACAGATATTCTTGCCTAAATATTCGTGGAAACCCTAGGAGGCAAGACTATAAATACAAAGCTTCATGGAAATCACAAAGAGAGCTGGGTACGGATACTCAAGCTGCGCAGATGAAGAAGAAGAAGATCGGAATCCTGCCGGCGCAAGACTGTTACGCGCATCGACGATGCGCGCACCAGGCTATAGTGTTTTACTTGTTGTTTTCATATGAATTTTGAGATGAATATGTTCAGCATGTCTAGCTAACTTGTTGAATTCAGTTTAGACTTTATGAATTATATGTTTTGAGGTTTTATTCTTAATGCATGACCTGTTTAGTATTATTACTCCGAGTAAACTTACATGATAACTAGTTTAGATAGTTAGGCGAAGCCTTTACCCGCATACCTAATTATAGACTCTAGTATCTAACGTTAAACTATCAGAGGTACATTACAGTGAATGATAGGAGTACCACTAGAATAGTTAGTCATATAAACTAGACTAGGAATATCATATAAACCTTTACCGGAATATATGTGTAAGTTATTAAGCCTTTACTGGACCTTAACTTGCGTGGACAATCTGTCATAGATCTTTAGAAAAACCAGTGATAAACATAGAAGTTCATAGTGATAAGTCTAAGCTGAGCTCATCTCATGTTTATAGTTACACTCGTAATAATTCTGTGCGCCAGTAGTATACTCACGCTCCTATTTTCTGTCTTTTAATTGTTTAACTCACAACCCCAGTTTTAGTTGTAGATAAAGACTACTTCTCACCCTTCCCTGTGGATTCGACCCCTGACTTACCTAGACTATACTAAGGAGGAGAGGGAAAAATTTACAGCACTCAACGACGTGCTCGTCAATGCCCCAATCTATAGCATGCCAAATTTCATTATTCGCATTAGATACTTCTGAATTGAAAGTAAAAGATTCATCATGCAAAGAAACATAGGAATTAGCTAAGTTGTCAAGGAAATAGAGGCCTTCTTTGGAAACACCTTCACCTAGAAGAGCACTGGTCTTAATATCCGGAAATCGAGGCTCATTAGGACCAAACACCACCCAACAATTAAGATCAGTAGCAATTCTTTTGAAAAATAAGAGTTAGATGTAAAATCGGGCATGAAGTAAGCTTTAGAGTCTTTATTAAACAATCTAACAATACCTAATCCTTTAATAGGCACACGGTCACCATTAGAAATTACTACATGTCCTTTTGTTGGTTGAATGTTTTTGATTAGTTTGGAGTTCGAAATCATATGATGTGAAGCACCAGAGTCAACAATACAATAATCAGATTTATTAGAAGCAAATAGAGATATACCATTGGACTTACCCATGCTCTCCTTAAAGGCATGGAGGAGAGCATCTAGGTCTGATTTCCTCAAGTATTGATCCTCCTTAGGTCCGGTTGATTCTTCATTAGCTTTATTGGCTTGTGGTTGCTTGAATTTGTCAGGTTTCAAGTGAGGGTGTAGAATCCAACACTTGTCTTTTGAATGGCCTCTTTTTTTGCAGTGGTCACACATCAAACCCTTCCACTCATCAACTTTGTTAACCACCTGGTTAGCCTTTTCATCCACAACTCTATGAGCCACACTTAACTCCTTCTTCCCTTCAAAAAGATCAGTGGAGCCTCGCTCCTTCTGAATTTGTGCACAGACTTCTTACAGGAAGGGGAGCTTGTCTGCCATTAGAATGTGTTTGACAAGGTCTTTGTATGAGTGATCTAGGGTTTGCAGAAACCCAAACACCTTATCTTCTTCCCTTCTTTTGTTGAGGATTGCAGGATCAATAGTTTGAGGTCTCAATGTCTCCAATTTTGCCCATAGTGAGTTGAACCTTCCAAAGTGCTTTGTGAACTCCATATTATCTTGGCTTAGGGTGCTGATTGCCCTCTTGACCTCAAACACACGACTCCAGTTGGTTGTGTTGCTAGAAACCTTCTCACGTGTCTCCCACAGGGCTTTGGCATTCACACAAAAAGAGTACGCATCGAGGATTGACAAATCCAGAGAGGCTTATAGTATGGTCATCACCAATAAGTCCTCTTGTAGCCACTTCTCTTCATCACATCTTGTGACAGGTTTCCCATCATCTCCCTTGGTAGTAATAGAGGGGGCCTTATCACTCTCAAGATGAGAACAGAACCCTTACTCCCCAAGGCAACTCTGGCCATTCTAGACCATAGAACATAATTAGGCCCTTTAAGAACCACTAGTATTGCCACAACTCGAGTATCCATGATGAGAGTTTGTGGAAAAAAATTGATTTTTTTTGTGCGGAAGTTGTTTAGGATCTTGATCCTGATATCATGAAAGAATTTAGAGTATATTAAGTTCGTAGAGTGTGGAAGAATGACAAGAAAGGAAGTAAACAAAGAAAAGTTGAAAAAGAGTATTGATTGCACTGAATAACAAGAGTATACAAGTAGGGTATTTATACAAGTCTTAGGAAACAATGTTGACCTAGCTAAGGTTGGTTTATGTAAGTAGATCATCAAGATTTGATTTCTTTTGGAAATCTTGAATATCTTTAGAAAACCTTGAATATCTTTAGGAAACCTTTAGGAAATCTTGAATATCTCTTCAATACCTTCATAAACTGCCCAAGCTTCCCCTCTAACCAACTTTGAGCAGGTTCCTACTATTCCAACATTGGTCCTCTGAGTTTCCTTAAGTCCAACATATGCCTTACATGTTTCCCTTATTCCAACATATTATAGCATAAGATAGCGATTCAACATTCACTTGAAAGTTGTATACAAGTTTGCTTCACTTTGAAGCAAAGTGCTAGTGTACTCTAAAGTTCGTGTTTAGCGCCTTTACGAACATGATAAATAAGTCGATTGTATGACTAATCACTTCTTTATCACTTCTAATAATGCAATATAGCATAGGTCAACGATTAAACGATTCATTTGAAAGTTCAAATCAAGTTTCCTTCACTTTGAAGCAAAGTGCTAGTGTTCTCTAAAGTTCGTGTTTAAAGCCTTTACGAACATGATAAATGAGTCGACTGTATGACTAATCAGTTCATTATCACTTCTAGTAGTGTAATATAGCAGATATCAACGATTAAACATTCACTTGAAAGTTCGAATAAAGTTTGCTTTACTTCGAAGCAAAGTGCTGGTGTACTCTAAAGTTAATGTTTAGAGCCTTTACGAACATGATAAATGAGTCGATTGCATGACTAATCACTTCATTATCACTTATAATAGTGCATTATAGCATAACAAAATGATTAAACATTCACTTGACAGTTCGATACAAGTTTGCTTCACTTTGTAGCAAACTGCTAGTGTACTCTGAAGTTTGTGTTTAGAGCCTTTACGAACATGATAAATGAGTCGATTGTATGACTAATCACTTCATCATCACTTCTAATAGTTTAATATAGCATAGCTCAATGTTTAAGCGATTCACTTGAAAGTTCGACAAGTTTGCTTCACTTTGAAGCGAAGTGCTAGTGTACTCCAAAGTTCGTGTTTAGAGCTTTTACGAACATGAAAAATGAGTCGATTGTATGACTAATTACTTCATTATCACTTATAATATTTCATTATAGCATAACATAATGATGAAACATTCACTTGAAAGTTCGATACAAGTTTGCTTCACTTTGAAGCAAAGTGCTAGTGTACTCTAAAGTTTGTGTCTAAAGCCTTTACGAACATGATAAATAAGTCTGTTGTATGACTAATCACTTCATTATCACTTCTAATAGTGTAATATAGCATAACTCACCTATTAAATATTCACTTGAAAGTTCGTTACAAGTTTGCTTCACTTTGAAGCAAAGTGCTAGTGTACTCAAAAGTTCGTGTTTAGAGCCTTGAGGAATATGATAAATGAGTCGATAGTATGACTAATCACTTCATTATTACTTATAATAGTGTATTATAGCATTAGATAGCGATTCAACATTCACTTGAAAGTTATATACAAGTTTGCTTCACTTTGAAGCAAAGTGCTAGTATACTCCAAAGTTCGTGTTTATAGCCTTTACGAACATGATAAATGAGTCGATTGTATGACTAATCACTTCATTATCACTTCCAATAGTGTAATATAGCATATCTCATCGATTAAACATTCACTTGAATGTTCCAATCAAGTTTGCTTCACTTTGAAGCAAAGTGCTAGTGTACTCTAAAGTTCGTGTTTAGAGCCTTGACGAACATGATAAATGAGTCGATAGTATGACTTATCACTTCATTATCACATATAATAGTGTATTATAGCATAACATAATGATGAAACATTCACTTGAAAGTTCGATACAAGTTTGCTTCACTTTGAAGCAAAGTGCTAGTGTACTCTAAAGTTCGTGTCTAAAGCCTCTACGAACATGATAAATAAGTTTGTTGTATGACTAATCACTTCATTATCACTTCTAATAGTGTAATATAGCATAACTCAACTATTAAATATTCACTCTAAAGTTCGATACAAGTTTGCTTCACTTTGAAGCAAAGTGCTAGTGTACTCTAAAGTTCGTGTTTAGAGCCTTGAGGAATATGATAAATGAGTCGATAGTATGACTAATCACTTCATTATTACTTATAATAGTGTATTATAGCATAAGACAGCGATTCAACATTCACTTGAAAGTTATATACAAGTTAGCTTCACTTTGAAGCAAAGTGCTAGTGTACTCTAAAGTTCGTGTTTATAGCCTTTACGAACATGATAAATGAGTCGATTGTATGACTAATCACTTCATTATCACTTCTAATATTGTAATATAGCATAGCTCAACGATTAAATGATTCACTTGAAAGTTCGATACAAGTTTGCTTCAATTTGATAATAAGTCCAGTGATTTTTCTGTGTCCGAAATATCAGGAACTGCCAACGACTTCAGACTAGTCGTTCAGTAAGTCCAGTGAAGCACAATCTGCACACTCAATACACTAGTCAGTATTGATCACTTGTCATCATCAAAACCCCAAGGGTTCAACAATTTCCCCCTTTTTGATGATGACAAACAATTCGGAAAAATAATAACATGGCAAGTGATGTGCAGATTCAATTAGTGCAGATTCAATTACCGACCAAGCTACCGAGCATTCCCCCTAAGTCCATGCGCTAGGTCCTCTTGTTAGGTTCCTTAGGAGCTGAGTGAACTGAGTCTCCTTTACCTGCACATAACAACCACTACTTCCCCCTTTTGTCATTATCAAAAGTACCATAATCTGGGTTAATAGAACAAAAGACAAGTAGCACACCAAAATATCAGTCAAGCAAAATCAGGTGTAAAAGAAGTGCAGTTCAAAATAAAACTGCCCGTCACATCGGGCAAAACAGGACAAGTTCAGTTCAAAGTTTCAACAAGGAAAGGGAAAATGTGCTAGGTCGAAACTGAAGGGGCCTCGAGACTGGTCATCAGAAATCAAGAGGTGCGACTGGTGGTCTGACCCGCAATAAACTGATCCATCTTCAGCAACTGATCCATCTTCAGCAACTGATCCGCCTTCTCATTCAGAGATCGAAGCAAGCTAATAATTTCCTTCCTCTGAGAAACAGCACTTGTATCCTCAGCTTGCTCCTTATCCTCTTAATCAGCATCCAGGTCCACTATAGGCACTGGCTCTTTCTCCTTCTCCTTCTCCACATCTCTGGCTGGTCCCTCAGACAACTCATACTTGTGTACCCAGCCTATGCCTTCACTCCAGGCATAGTTGATACGTCCCATATGTCCTTCATTGAGTTGGCGGGAGCAGCAGACCTCAACCTTTGGATTGTATGCCTTAAAATACTGAAGAATCATCTTGACCAGACGGGGGTATGGTAGCTTCTTGGACTGAGATTTCTTTACCACCACCATAAGCTGGAGGATAATCTTAGGCAGGTTGACTGGTGCCTTTGTCAGAATTTTCCATAACAGAACCTCCTCATATGTGGTGGGAGCAGTATGCTTACCTCCCCTCGGTAGCAGACACAGTGCTAAATATTCCAGGAGCACTCGAGAGATCACCAGCATATTTTCTCCCTTGCCAAGCACAACTTCATGGATCTCTGCCTCAGCCACATCCATGGGGATTCCTGCATTCAGCTCATCATACCCCTTGCACGGATTTCCAGAATAGTAGCAAGGTTTCTCTCAGTAAACTTATATTTCTCCTTGTTGATCTTAAAACACACAGTCATCAGCTCACTACCAGACACAAGCTCAAGCAACTTATAAAATTCTTTTACCAGCGCAGCATCTACCAGTATTCTGCAATTAGGGTTTGGAATCGGCGGCAATTGTGAGGAAGATTGATCCCAAAATCGGATTATATATGTCTCCAAAATATCCTCCTAAATATTCTCTCTCCAAAATTTGAATTTCAAAATTATCCAAATTTGT